>PVLC010012252.1:0-44804 GCA_004027655.1 Graphiurus murinus
AGGGGAGGGGACAAATAAGCAAGCAAACTAGCTGAAGGACTGAGGCTGTAACTCATTGGTAGAGTGCTTGCCTGGTGCACTTGAGGCCCTGGTTTTGACCATCAGCATTGTAAAAAAGAAAAAAGAAGCCAGGTGCACAGGCATACACCTATAATCCCAGTATTTGGGAGGCTGAGACAGAAGGATCATCAAGTTCAAAGCCAGTCTGAGCAACTTAGCAAGATCCTGTTTCAAAATAAAAAATAAAATAGGGCTAGAGGTATAGCTCTGAGGTAGAATGGCCCTGGGTTCAACCTGCAGTAGAGAAAAAAGAAAAGAGAAAGCAAGCTAGCTGAAGCCTATAACCCAATGCCATAAGGCTAGCTGTTGGCAAGGCTGGTACTGGAACTAAGGTTTTATTAATCTAGTAGTCTATCATCTCTAGAAGCTAGAATATGATCATTTCAATAATTTATTTTGGTGTAGGGGGAGTTGGAGAATTGGTTGGCAGGCAGTGAAAGAGGAAGAAAGGCATACACTAAAACACTTTTCACATTTTCTCTCAAACTGTCAGTGTTTTGTTTGTTTTTATTGATAAAGGTCAAAAACTTACAAAAACAATCCCAGGACAGTGCCTTCCACATAACAAGTACTTTAAAAATATCTGTTGAGCCAGGCACAGTGGCATATGCCTGTAATCACAGTACCTGGGAGGCTGAGGCAGAAGACAGGCAGATGGCAGGTTCAAAGCCAGCCTCAGCAACTTGGTGAGACCCTGTTTCAAAATAAAAATAAAATAGTGCTGGGGGGTGTAGCTTGGAGGTAGAATAGCCCCAGATTCAAACTTCAGTACTACAATAAATAAATCTAACTGGAGAGGTTCTTTCTTCTGTGTCTTTACAAGTCTTATTGCCACTAAGTGTTTTAAAATCAAAAAATACTAAATTGACTTATTTGAATTATCAATATAAATTTTTATCAATGTATGTTCTTTCAAATATGAGACACTGAAGGCTAATACCTACTACTGATTCAGTATTTACTCTAGGTATCTAAATATATAACCACAAAAACATATGTAAATTATTTAAGTTACTATAAAACTGACAAGAGCCTGAAGCAAATCTCCAGAGATGAATGATAGTAAACAGAAACTAAAAACATTAGTATTACCCTGGGAGAAAATAAAGTATGCACACAACTGAGAAGCAACTCTACAGAAGTCTTCAAGAGAACAAAATCTTCAAGAGAGGAAAACTCCTGCCAGAATCAGCCAACAGAGCCAAAACACAACAGCCTGCCAACAGGGATCTTGTTTAATGCAAGTCACTAGACTCGTAGAAAGTGAACACCCAAAAGTCAATGTTTCCATTCCTCAAACTGAAGTTTCAGATGGATCCTTCCAAACATATTCATGACCAAGACTAAACCACTACATTCCATGCTAAAGGTTCTTCCCTGTTATTTGGTGGTCAACACAGGCTAACCAATAGTAAATAACTTGGATAACCAATAATAAATAAATTGGGACACAGACTTTACTTAAGAAACTTCTAATTCCTGCACGGTGAAGTTATTTTTACCTGAGGCACACATTTATAAATGTACGTATGTATGTGTGAGTGTGAGCGAATGTATGCGTGTACGGGTACATGTGTAGCCTGGTTCCTGAGAGACTTTTTTCACTCTATCCTAGAGTGCTAGGCAAAATACTGCAAAGCCTCCTGATACTAACACCGAAGTCTACTGCCCAAATGTCTGCCCCAGCCTTAAAACCACGGGCAAATCTAGGCCAAGGAGACAAGAAGACAGGGAGATAGCACAAGGCAGGCAGAAAGGCTAGGGTGGGCCCAGATCAAGGAGTAGATGGCCATCGGGTCTGAACAGAACAGGCTGAGAAGGGGAGGTAGAAGTTGTGGTCGGGAGGAGCTGGGAGGGACTGGCAGGTGCCCGGCACCTTGTCATCCTGGCTACCATGAGAAGATTATAATTGGCTTTACAGAGAGAGAGGAACCAGGCTCCTCAAGTGAATGTTTGCAGGCTTTCTGTGAAGCACAAGGACTGAGCTCTGAAGGAAGCAAAAAGTCTGAGGAAAGACCTTGACAACAGGTTTTAAAGAAGATTCTCCCAGGACAAAGTGATCTCCGCGTTCGTTCCCTGCACCAAGCCTGGCCGCACCTGCTGGAGGATGTTTCCCCAGTTATCTGCTGGGACAGCGAGTAGCTGAGCCCCTACCCACCCCCGGCTGGAAGTGAAAGTAAACTTGGGTGGGAAAGACTGAACTCCGAGCCAGGAGTTAAAGCGACCAGAAGAGAAGAGGCTCGATTCCTGAATCCAGGAAAGGGCGCGCAGGGCAGGTACCTGGGCAGGATGCTGAAGGAAAACTACTGGGGACAGGGGACTCCCGCGGGGCGCCAGCGGGATTGGAGCGGAGGCTGCCCGGCCGGGTGCGAGCCTCGTGCGACCGCGGAGGCTGCTCGGCGGAGCTCCACAGGAGCGCACCTGGCGGGCGCCGGCCTGGAAGGGAAACTTCCCGGGCCGCGGGCGGCGGCGAGAGCGGCGGGGTCACGGTCCCGGGGCCGGGGCGGGGTCGCGGCGGGGCTCGGCTCGGACTCGGGAGGGCGCCCGCCCTGAGGCGCTCCCGCGCGGCCGGGACTCGGGCGGCGGCGGGGCGAGCGCGGCCGCGGCGGGGGAGGGGCGGGCACCGGCCGGGCGGGCGGGAGGGCGGGCGGCGTTACCTGTGTCAGCGAGAGCGGGGCTGCCGCGGCCATGGTGTTTCCATCATGCACGGCAGGGGAAGGAAGGCCGGGCGGACGGGGCTGGGGCGGGGAGGAGGCGGAGGGAGCGGCGGAGGCGAGGCCGGAGGGCGGGCGGGCGGGCGGCTCCCCGAACTTCGACAACTTCCCTCCTCACCCCGCCCCGCCCGCCTGCGGCCCCGCCCTCCGGCCCGAGCCGGCCGCGACGTCGCGCAAACCCCGGCGCGGGAATCCACCCGGACCGGAGCCCGCCCGAGAAAACCCGGCGCGGATACAGCTGCAGGGCGGACGGGCGCAGGCGCCGCTCCAACCCGCCCCGGAATTTTTAGCTACCTTTCTTGGAACTTCTGCTTCGGAAACTTGGGTGATATGAACCCGGGTGCACTCTTGTAATCCCAATACTTGAGACGCTGAGATAAGAGGGATCTATCGCGGCTTCGAAGCCAGCCTGAGCAACTTAGTGAGGCTGTCAGCAACTTAGTGAGACCCTGTTTCCAAATAAAAAATAAAATAAGAATGGGAGTGTGGATCGGAGGTAGAATGCCCCTGGGTCCAAACTTTAGCACCACAAAAGTAAATAAATAGATAAACAAAAATTAAAAATAAGCCGAGCACCGTGGCGCTCGCCTGTAATCTCAGTACTTGGGAAACTGAGACTGTAGAGTCCCATTCAAAATCAACCTCCTCAATTTAGCTAGACTCTCAGCAACCTAGTGAGACCCTGTTTAAAAAAAAGGGGGGGGGGAGGTTGTAGCTCAGAGGTCGAATGCCCCTAGTTTCAATCCCTAGTAACACACACACACACACACACACACACACACACACACACACACACAGTAAATAGATACATAAAAAGGTCTGCAGGTGTAGCTTGAAGGTAGAACACCCCTGGGTTCAATCCCCAGTACCACAAAAAAGGGAAGAATTATACTCACAGTCCAGGTGGCTTGTGAGGACTAAATGAGATAATGATACTAAGCAATAGTGGTACTTTATGTATTCCAAGCTCCGAACTAGTCACTTAATTTTTGAATTGTATGAATGAAGGGACCAAAGCAGAAATAAGTTATACAAATGAGAAAACAGACAAAATAAGCCTTACTTAAAATCATAGAACCAATTACATAGCTGGATTCATAGCCCAGTTTAACTCCAAACACTTTCCATCTGCTATTATGTTGAAAAAGTCGGGAGCCAAAACCTACCTTAGGAGGAGGAAGGAACACTTTCCTAGTCCCATTCAGATTGTTCAATTTAAAAAAAAAAAATACTGGAAAGGGCTCAGTGGTAAAACAGGTGCACAAGGTCCTGTGTTCATCCCTTGCACCAAGAGGGAAAAAATAATAAAACGCTCTGGGACCTGTTGGGTGCCTAAAGCACTCCTAACTTCTTCAAAGTCCACCTGACAAATCTTCCTTTTTTCCTGGAAATAACTCAAGTACCTCCTCCTTTACAAAGTATCTTCTCTTCTCCCCACATCAAAGTTACACATTTTCCTTTTTTAACATTTCTTTTCTACCTTATGAAATTATCATCCCCTAATGACTATCTCTCCCCTATATAGACAGTCTAGCTCCTCAATGAAAAAAAGTGTTTCTTATATATTTCTATATTCTCAAACACAACATTGTAGTCCGTGCTCAGTAAAGTCCTTAATTCCTGCCTACATTAAACATAACACATCCTTCTGGGTGTAGTGGTGTTTACCGGTAATCCCAGTTTCTGGGAGGCTGAGACAGGAGGATCCCAAATTCAAAGCCAGCCTCAGCAATATAGCAAGACTCTCAGCAACCTAGTAAGACCCTGTTTCAAAACAAAAGATAAAAAGGGCTTGGGGTGCAGGTTGGAGGTAGAATTCCCCCTGGGTTCAATCCCTAATACCATAAATTTTTTTCTGCCTTGTTTTTAAAAGTTAGCTGTAGGCTTGTCTTCCCTTCAACAGACTGTAAAATTATTGAGGATAAGTGGCTGACTTACCACCACATCTCCTTTACAGAATAGCTGGGCACTCAGTAAAGCTATAGCCTAGCCTCACTATATTTGCCCAGATTTAGTCTTCTTTTGTCAGTCAAGGTGAGTTCCATGACAACACCTAGTTGCCATGGGAACCACAACTCTATCAGACTCACAACTGTTACCATCATCATAGAAGTCCCCATTTAATACCCTAAGAAGGGCAACTGAACAAGATCCAGGAAGCATCTAGCCCCATTTCGATTTTTAGATTTTTTTTTTAAGTACTAGGGATTGAACCCAAGGGCATTCTACCTCAGAGCTACATTCCCAGTCCTATTTTTTAATTCTTTATTTTGAAACAGGATCTCACTAAGTCGTGGTGAGCTTCACTAAGTAGCTGAGGCTATGAACTAGGATCCTCTGGTCTCAGCCTCCCAAGTACTGGGATGACAAGCGTGTACCACCACAGCTGGCGGTTTTTAGATTTTTTCCACTACAGACAAATCAACCCCAGAAATGCCTCCAGGAGCTTCTGACTCTATTTGGCCCCTCTGACAAGCTCCAGTCTTGATAAGCAAGCCATACAGGCCTATGAGCAGCCACTTACTCAAGAGAGGTTCCCTTGGCCTCTTTTTGCTGTTATTTTTAACTTAAGGGAGAAGAGGAGATACTGGTTGTTGTTTTGTTTTGTTATTTTGTGGTAGTGGAGATTGAACTCAGGGGCATTCTACCTCTGAGCTACATCCCCAGCCCTATTTTTTTTACGTCTTTATTTTGAAACAGGGTCTCACTAAGTTGCAGAGGACCTCACTAAGTAGCTGAGGCTGGCTGAGAACCCCAATCCTCTGGTCTCAGCCTCCCAAGTACTGGGTGTTGTTTTGTTTTGTTTAAGGTACTAGGGATTGAACCCAGAGGCAGTCTACCTTCGAGCTACACTCCCAGCCCTATTTCTTTAATTTTTTTTTTTAATTTGAAAACAGGGTCTCGCTAGGTTGATGAGAATTTCACTACTTGTTGAGGCTATCCTCAAACCTGTGATCCTCCTGTCTCAGTCTCCCAAGTACTGGGATTACAAGTGTGCACCACCACACCCAGCTTCTATTGGCATTTTCTACTTGACATTAACACATTTGAACTTCACAACAACTCTGACAAGAAGTAGTCACACTCACTTCACAAATGAGGTAACTCAGTATCACGGGGGGTAAGTGATTTCCTAAGGTTATAGATAATAACCAAAGCAATGTAGTGAAATGAACATGTCTCAGATATCAGAAGCATCAAGGTTCCAATTCTGGCTCAACCATCTACTGTTCTTAGTGTTGCTGTGAAAGAATATGTGAAATTGCTTAAAATTGTAGGTACACAAATTAAATTAAGAAATGCAAAAGTCATGTAGCAGGCTGAGGGTAGTGGTAATCTCAGCTACTTGGAAGGCTGAAGCAGGAGGATCACAATTTGAAGGCCAGCCTGGGCAATTTAGCAAGACACTATCTCAAAATAAAAAGTAAAAAGCTCAGAGGTAGAGCATTTGCCTAGTATGTATAAAGCCCTTGGTTCAATCCCCAATGCTATAGGGAAATAAAGGAAAAAAGATACTTTTTTTTTTTCTGTACCGGGGATTGAACCCAGGGGCATTCTACCTCTGAGCTACACCTTCATCCCTAGTTTTATTCTTTATTTCAAAACAGGGAGGGTCTCACTAGGTTGAGGAGGGCCGCACTAAGTAACTGAGGCAGAGAAAGATACTTTGTATTTATGCAGTACTGCTTTTCACAATTTATAATTTTTTACAGCATCTAGTACAACTTCTGGTGTCTAATAGGTACATTATAAAAGTTTGTTGAACTAAACTGAACACACAATATCATGTGTAGTTACTTCACTTTACCCCCATTTCACAGATAAGAAAATCAAGATACAAATACTGTATTCTGTAAGTAACTTGTTTAAGTGAGGGATGCTGAAAGCAGGTTTGGATCTTGGTTAAAAAAAAAATAGAAGCCTGTAATCCCAGTACTTGGGAGGTTGCGACAGAAGGATTGCAGGTTCAAAGCAAGTCTCAGCAACTCACTTAATCTCTCAGCAACCCAGCAAGACCCTGATTCCAAGTAAAAAATAAAATAGTGCTGAGGATGTAGCTCAGAGGTGGAATGCCCCTGGGTTCAATCCCCAGTGCCACTAAAGAGATAGAAGATGATAGATAGATAGATAGATAGATAGATAGATAGATAGATAGATAGATAGAATAGATAGATGATAGAAAGAATGAACTAGACCCCCAAGAGGGGAAGATTATCTAAAAATCATTGTACAGCAATTGCTCCAGGCCCCTTCCAGAGCACCAATAATTTGTAGTGGCTTTTTTTTCTCTACTCATGGGCTCTGGTTTCAATTAATAAGTTGACATGTAGTGGGGGATGGAAGCAAGCATGTAGGGATGGGAGTGATGGGCCAAACTTCCAAAACAGGCCAAAAATGTCTAAGATTGGATTTTTTTAATGACACACCAATGACAATTTGCAAATGTGGGTCCCAGATCTCATCAAAGCACTGGGTCACATTCCAAATCTATTTTAGGAGAGTAAAATGTAGCTAAGGAAAATATGATCTAATTCACTGTAACAAGAATAAACAGCATAGGGCAGATTAAAAGAATTTAACTATATTTCCTAGGGAAACAATGTCTCTAGGTCTTTAAGCCTCATATTCCTCATGTGTGAATTGGTGATAATACCTACTTTGTAGGAATAGTATAAAAATTAGAAGCTAGGCATAGTGGTGCATACCTACAATCCCAGTTTTTGGGGAGCTGAGACAGGATTGCAAGTTCGAGGCTAGCCTCAGTTACTTAGTGAGGTCCCTCAACAACTTAGCGAGACCCTGTTTGAAAAAAAATATAGGGATGGGTATATAGCTAGGAGATAGAATGCCTCTGGGTTCAACCTCCAGTACCAAATAAATAAATAAATAAATAAATAGGCAGGCAGTGCTTCTTGCCTAGCATGTGTGAGGCCCCCAGTTCAAGCCCTAGTACCAAAAAAAAAAAAAAAAAAAAATCATGTATAAATGGTCTATGATGGAGCCTTGGCTGGATTTAATGTTTAATAAGTGATAGCTATACAATACATTATTTGAAGTCACTATTTAACTCTGTACCCCTAAGCCAACCCTCCAATTACTAAGTCAGTTTGCAGATACATTAATTACAAGAAGGAAGGGTTCCTGGAACAGCTGATACATGTATCCTCAACACTGGAAAGATAAATAGATGTTCCCTAAAGAGGAGTGCAGTGCTACACACTTTTAATCCCAGTACTTGGGAGACTGAAACAGGAGTATAGCAGGTTCAAGGCCAGCACCAGCAATTTAGAGATTCCCTAAGTACATAAAGTTGTATCTGATGACTTAAATCTGCATAGTAATAGCCAAAAATTGCTGCTTTCATATACATTATTTAATTTTCATAACAATCTTATAGGGTCTATTTCTACCTTATTTTAAAGAAGAGGAATTTATCAAGATTTGTAATGATAGAGCTGGGGATTATACACAACATGACTTCTGATTCAAATGTGCTTTTTTTTTTTTTTTTTTTTTTTTGCGGTAGGTACTGGGGATTGAACTCAGGGGCATTCTACCTCAAAGCTATACCCCCAGCCCTATTTTTTATTCTTTATTTTGAAACCGAGTCTCACTAAGTTGTGGAGTGCCTCACTAGGTAGCTGAGGCTGACCTCGAACCCGGATCCTCAAGTCTCAGCCTCCCGAATGCTGGGATTACAAGCATGCGCCACCACGCCCGGCTCAAATGTGCTTTTTAAGCCAGGCAAGGTGGCCCATGTTTGTAATCCCAGTACTTGGGAGGCTGAGATAGGAGGATCGCAGGTTTGAGGACAGCCTCAGCAAGTAGTGAGACTCTCATTAACCTAATGAGACCCTGTTTCAAAATAAAAATAAAAGGGATGGGGGTGTAGCTCAGACGTAGAATGCCCCAGTTTCCATCCCCAGTACCATCCATCTCCCCAGTGCTGGAAATGGAGCCCAGAAGCATTGTACCTCTGAACTACACCTCCAGCCCTCTTCTTTTTTTTTTTTTTTGCGGTACTGGGGATTGAACTCAGGGGCATTCTACCTCCGAGCTATACCCCCAGCCCTATTTTTTATTATTTATTTTGAAACCGAGTCTCACTAAGTTGCGGAGTGCCTCACTAAGTAGCTGAGGCTGGCCGCGAACCCGGATCCTCCAGTCTCAGCCTCCCGAATGCTGGGATTACAAGCGTGCGCCACCACGCCCGGCTTTGAAACAGGGTCTCACTAAGCTGCAGAAGGCCTCACTAAGTTGCTGAGACTGGCCACAAACTTATGATCCTCCTGTCTCAACTTCTCAAGTATTGGGATTACAGGTGTGCACAACTACACCTGACCAAAAGTGCTGTGTGTGGGGGGGGGGGCACTGGGGGTTGAATCTAGGGGTGTTCTACTTCTGAACTACACCCCCAGCCCTATTTTATTTTTTATTTTGAGACAGGTTCTCACTAAGTTGCAGAGGGCTTCACTAAATTGTTGAGGTTGGCCATGGACCTGTAATCCTCCTATCTTAGCCTCCCAAGTACTGGAATTACAAGTGAGTGCCACCACACCCGGCCACATGTGCTTGTTAATAGAGCATATTGCTGGTGCCCTGCAGAAATTAGTTACTCCTAAGAAGACCTCATGAAACGGTGCTCTTAAATATGGCAAGCTGAAAATGAGGCTCTGATTTTATGGTAACCCTAAACCTGGGGTGAGTGTAAATGGGAGATTTTAAATCATGCACTGCCTTGCACATTCTAAATCATGCACAATCATCTTTGTATCCTATTTATTCTAACTCCCCTCCCTCTCCCCAGCTCACCCTTAGAGGAAATCACAGTGACTTTGTTTCTTTGTTTTCCATCTCTTGGAGGCAACTGTGCTATCAGCTCCTCATGAGCACTGTACATCTGTGTTGTCAGCATTTCTAAAGTTGAGAAATGCAGGATGATTGATTGAAATTATGGGGGAGGGAACTGTGAGGAACTCTCTGGATATACAAAGAACCAGTTTATTTACATGATTCTTTGAGAAGAGCCTTCCACATAAATGGTGCTAACCTACGAAAAAATTGTAGTACAGTGCTTGCTTTGGCAGGGCATATACTAAACCTGGAATGATACAGAAACAATGAGCATGGTCCCTGCCCAAGGATGACATGCATATTTGTGAAGCTTTCCATGTTTTTGTAGAGGGAGGGGAACGGGGGGGGGAGGGGAGGTGCTGCAGAATGAAATCCATCAAATTATATTATGTCTCAGTAAATCCCATGGTTATGTACCAATAAAAAACTTTTTTAAAAAAAAATTGTACTACAATTGTCATGGTTATTTGGCACTCATGCTTCCAAGCTGCTGGTTTCATAAATATAGTCCATCATTGTTCATTTTTGCCCAGGGCACAAAGAATATGTGAGGCTGCACAATAATAACAATTGTACTATACAAGTAACTGTCCCTGTGCCAGAGCCTGAGCCATGAAAAGAACAAGCAGTAAACGATTTTTAAATGCCACACACACCCAGCGTGTGATAGGACACTTCAAAAGTGTCATCACTGCTAGTTTTTCAGGGCTGTGGAATGTCCTGGGCCTGAATTTAGAACTGGGAAGCCCTAACTTGGTTCATTCTTTGTTCTAGAGTGTGCATGCATATGTGTGTGTGTGTGTGTGTGTGTGTGTGTGTGCGTGTGTGTGTGTATGTTATTGGGGATTGAACCCAAAGGCTGTGTACTTCTGAGCTACACTCCCACCCCAATCTTATTTTTTATTTTGAAACAGAGTCTCACTATGTTGTTGAGTCTGGCCTCAAACCTGCAATCCTCCTGTCTCAGCCTCCCAAGTACTGAGATTACAGGCATGTACCACCACACCCAGCTTCTATAGCTTCTTAAGTTTGTAACATCAGACAAGTCAATGAACTATACCAAGTCATAGTTTTCTCCTCTGTAAACTGAAGGTAATAACACCTACCTGATCATGCTATAATGATGATTAGATGAAATTACATGTGAAAGTGTGAAACCCAGCACCCAGCAGACACTAGGTAAGTGTTATCTCCTTTTCATTTCTACTGGGAAACATTTAGGGTTTAAGTAGACTGAACACAAAAATAGAAATAATTTTGAAGGTTTTTAAAAATTTGCTTAATGGTTTTTTGAACAAATTTTCACCCGTTAGTAATATTTATTTAGTACTATAGATTTAAGAAGATTATCACATTTATGTCCCCAAAATGCATTGGCTACTAGTGAGAAAGCAAATGCAGTTTTACACTTGCTCTGTTTCCTTCCTTTCCTCTCCCTGTCTTATGAAGGGTCCTGGAATCGATAAGAAACCAAAAGAGCCAGGTATGGTGGCACATGTCTACAATCTCAGCTACTCAGGAGGCTTAAATAGGAGGGTCACAAATTCAAGGTCTGCCTGGGGAATCTTTGAGACTCTGTCTCAAAATAAAATGAAAAGGTTTTGGGCTGTAACTCAGTGGTAGAGCTCTTTCCTAGCGTGCACAAGGCTCTAGGGTTCAATCCCCAGTACCAGAAAAAGAAAGTATGAGAGAGAGAGAGAGAGAGAGAGAGAGAGAGAGAGAGAGAGAGAGAGAGAGAGAGAGAGAAAGTCCATGGGAAAGAAAATATGTACATTCATGGCTTTGTGGCTGCAGGTCCTTTCATCTGCATATTTCAAAGCATTTTCTCCATCAGTAATTACTGGCCCTGCTTACCATGTGCGAAGGCTGAGACACCATCAAATTAAGAAGCTTGTCCTAAATCACAAGCCAGGTCAGAGGATGGCTGCAGATAGAACAAAGCCATCCTGTTTGCCAGCCTTGGGCTCTTAAATAGGGCACATGAGAGCCATCAGAAGCCTTCAGGTAATAAGGGGGAAAGTTTGGGGAATCTTGATTGTACAGTGAGAAAGAGCATGGGCTTCACAGTCAAATTTGACTTCAGATCTCAGCTCAACTCCTTACTGACTGCATAACTTTAGTCAAACCACAAACCAAGTCTTGGTTCCCTCCTCTGTAAAATGGGGATAATCTGACTTCTCAGGGTTTGGTGGGAAAGCTGAATGATGCAACTTTTGTGAAAAAGCCTAGCGCAGTGTCTAGCACTCTGCAGGTGCTGATAATGTTGGTTCATGTAGCTGGGGGGAACTAAGACATCCCCCTCTCACAGGCGTAGTGACCAATAAACAACTCTTTCAGTCAAGAATTTTTTAAAGCCATAATCACAGTTGTGTCTCAGTTTAAAACCATGACTGTGTATTGAACATCTCACATTATAGCACAAATAGAGGATGCCTTGTTCAGGCCTTCGTTGCTTTTCTTCCTTAATTCTGTGCTTTCTCTTACAGCCCAAGGCCAATCTACCAGAACATTCTGTTGGCTAAATCTCCAATATATACCCCAAATTCTAATTCTGTTTTCAAAATGTATCCAGATCTAACTGCTTCTGTTTCCACTGCTGCCTTCTTTCTCCTGGACCGTTGCAAAGGCTCCCCAACTAGTCTCACTGCTTCTATGCTTGTCCCTACATCCATTCTCCATATCGTAGTCAGAATAAATCTTTTCAAAACATAAATCAGATCTTAGGTTCTCCCTGTTTCAAACCTGCAGGGGCTTCTTGTCAACCCATTGACCATGGTCTAGAGTTGGGGCCAGGCTGTCTCAGGTAAAGTATGTGTCAACAAAGCACAGACAAGCACATATGTTCTAGGCATGCTAGATGTTTGGTGGAATGTGGTGGGGGTGGGAGAGGGAGGAAGTAGCAGAGAAGGATGAAAGAGGGGTTGGAAGATAACCCAGACAAAATCACGGCCAAGTGGAAGAGGCTTAGAGGAATGTGTCTTTCTAGAGGTTCTCAGAGATGCAAAGTCACCACTGGAAGCAAAAAGGACTCTTACTGTTTTGTGTTGGTGTTATTTTCACATCTAGTAACTTTCACTTTTCTTTTTTTTTCATGCTTATGAATCGTTTTTTTTTTTCTTTTTTTTTTATTATTGGTGCATTGTAATCATATATCTTTGTTAGATACAAACTGGTAAAGGCATACATGCACACATCTCTCAATTCCCGGCCCACTCCCTCCCCTTCCCTCCTTCTCAAGTTCAGTTTAGTGATTGACTTTGATATGATTGTGAAAGTACATTGTGTGCATCAGGGTGTTTCCCTCCCCCCTATCCCCTTCAGTTAAGTCACCTTCTTTGCTCATCTAAGGTTTCTCCTTCTTCATCTGGAATCCCTCTTATGTCCCACTTTCTCCCTAGCTTCTGCATATTAGGGAGAGCATACGATTTTTTACTTTTTGTGACTGACTAATCTCATTTACCATAATGTTTTCCAGTTCCATCCATTTCCTTGCAAA
The DNA here is from genome assembly GCA_004027655.1 of Graphiurus murinus. Lineage (NCBI taxonomy): Eukaryota > Metazoa > Chordata > Mammalia > Rodentia > Gliridae > Graphiurus > Graphiurus murinus. Next base: position 13,126 of record PVLC010012252.1, read on the forward strand.
TGACATGATTTTGTTCTTCTTTATGGCTGAGTAAAATTCCATTGTGTACATATCCCATAGTTTTGTAATCCATTCATCTATTGATGGACATTTTGGCTCGTTCCATAGTTTGGCAATTGTAAATTGTGCGGCCATAAACACATTTTTTTTAAGAAGCCCACTGAGAGCCAAGCAATGCCAGTACTTGGGAGACTGAGACAGGAAGATCACAGGTTTGAGGCCAGCCTCAGCAACTTAGTGAGACTCTTAGCAAATTAGTGAGACCCTGTTTCAAAACAAAAATAAAATAGGGCTGGGGGTGTCTCTCAGAGGTAGAATACCCCTCGGTTCAACCTCTAGTACAAAAAAATATTAAAAATAAAAGACCCACTAAGGAATCTATTTTAGTCTTTTGAAAGAAAGTCAGAGCCGGGCATGGTGGCGCACGCTTGTAATCCCAGCATTTGGGAGGCTGAGACCGGAGGATTCAGGTTCACGGCCAGCTTCAGCTACTAGTGAGGCACTCCACAACTTAGTGAGACCTGGTTTCAAAATAAAGAACAAAAAATAGGGCTGGGGGTATAGCTCAGAGTTAGAACACCTCTGAGTTCAATCCCCAGTACCGCAAAAAAAAAAAAAAAAAAAAAAAAAAAAAAGAAAGTCAGGATTATAGTCCAGGAGCCCAATATCATGACAGTGGGTAAAAGGATGGGCTTTGGAATCAAATTTAAGATTGAATTGAGTTCCTCTTTTTATAAACTACAATATCATGGGAAAGTTATTAAAAGTCTTTGAGCTTTAGTTTCATGCAAACTACCTCTCAGAATAATTATGAGAATTAAAGGGACAATGCTTATACAGCGTTTTACATAGAATCTGGCACATAGGAATAAGTGCTCAACAAATGAGGATTATTTCATTATTATGATTTTTTGATTTTTTTTCTTTTTTTGGTAGTACTAGGATTGAATCCAGGGGCATTCTACCTCCGAGTACACACCCAGCCTATTTTTTGTTCTTTATTTTGAAACAAGGTCTCATTAAGTTGTGGAGGGCCTCTGTAAGTAGCTGAGGCTGGCCACAAACCTGCTATCCTCCTATCTCAGCCTCCCAAGTACTGGGATTACAAGCATGAGCCACCACCCCTGGCTCTCATTATTATGATTTTTATTAAAAAATTTCTTCCTTTATGAGTACCTCATGTATATTAGCTTTAACAATAAACACTGTCTATGTCCCTCTCCTAACAGAGATCTGAAGTAAATCTATTTGTTCGTGAGTGTGTGTGGTACTAGGGATTGAATTCAGAGGTGCTTTACCACTGAGCTCCAGCTCCAGCCCTTTTTATTTTCTATCTTGAGACAGGGTCTTGCTAAGTTGCCCAGGCTGGCCTCGAACTTGCCATCCTCCTTCCTCAGCCTTCCAAGTAGCTGAGATTACAGGTGTGGACTGCTCCTCCCAGCAAGTCTGTTCAATTAAAAGATAATGTTTGTGTGTGTGTGTGTGTGTGTGTGTGTGTGTGTGTGTGTGTGTGTGTTACTAGGAATTGAACCCAGGGGCATTTTACCTCTGAGCTACACCCCAAGCCCTATTTTATTTTTATTTTGAAACAGGGTCTTGCTAGGTTGATGAGAGTCTCACTACTTGTTGAGGCTGTCCTCAAACCTGGGATCCTTCTATCCTTCTATCTCCCAAGTACCGGGATTATAGGTATGAGCCAGCATGCCTGGCTTAAAAGATAAATTTGTGTGTAGATGGTACTGGTGATTAAACCGAGGAGCAATCTACCTCTGAACTATAGCCCCAGCCCTATTTTACTTTTTATTTTGAAACAGGATCTTACTAACTGAGAACCTTGTTAAATTGCTGAGGTTGACCTCAAACCTGTGATCCTCCTATCTCAGTCTCTCAAATACTGTGATTATAGGTATGTGCCACTGCACCTGGCATAAAAGATAAATTTAATGCATTAAATTAATGCAAAATCTGATTACAATGCACCAAAAAAATTAATGCAAAATCCGTTAAAAGTAGAGGAAACTCTGTCCTATTTCATAGCAAAATTTGGCACTGAGAGATAAACAAATGAGCATATACTTGCACTGGAGGCATTACATACTCAACCCCCCAGTCCAGAAAATCAAAATATGTAAATAGAAAATAGCATCATCCTTACACTTTACTATACATGTTTATATATCCTCAATGGTCAGTGTTTAAAGAAAGACTGTCTTACACGGGTCGTGGTGGTGCACGCTCGTAATCCCAGCATTTAGGAGGCTGAGACTGGAGGATCCGGGTTCGCGGCCAGCCTCAGCTGCTTAGTGAGGCCCTCTGCAACTTAGTGAGACCCTGTTTCAAATAAAGAATAAAAAATAGGGCTGGAGCTGTAGCTTGGAGGTAGAATGCCCCCAGGTTCCATCCCCAGTACTGCAAAAAAAAAAAAAAAAGGATTGTCTTGATGTTACTGGTCAACATCATTTCTATATGCAAGGCAAGGATTTTAGCTGGTACTCAGCTGAAGACCAAAGAATGTTACCTAACTCCAATGAATACAATTGGCTGTGTTGAATTTATGCAGAGATAATATGTCTATATATTAAACCTAATGAATAACTTGAAGAGTTTTTCAAGGGTAATCTTGGCACTCCGTAATTTTGCTTTACTAACTTTCAAGCTTATCTCAAGTAAGATACAACTGTTCTATTCATATAATTATGAGAATTACTCATAAGTAGGTAAAACGGAAGAAGTAAATGGTATAGAGCATGAATTTAGTGTCAAAGAGGCTTATATTCAAATCTTAGCTCTGACTGTGAGAACCTGGTTGCTTAATCACTTCATCCCTCTGTATTAAAAAAAATAGATAATCCCCACCTCACGGAGCAGATGATAGGATAAAATAATTTCTATAAAGTTCTTAGTATACAATAAGCATTCTACAAGCTACTATTTCTAGTAGTAGCTTAGTAGTAACAAAATGCAGCCAGATGTGGTGGCACATGCCTGTAATCCCAGTAGTTGGGAGGCTGAGAGAGGAAGATCACAGGTTCAAGGCCAGCCTCAACAACTTAATGAGGCCTTCAGTAACTTGAGATCCTGTCTCAAAATAAAAAAATAAAATATAGAAATAATATAAAACTATTCATATATATATATTATATATACATATATACACACATACAAAGACTGCTGTGACTAGATTATTATTATCCAAGAGCTTTCTACCTCTGGGCTACATCCTAACCCTTTTTTATTACTTATTTTGAAACAAGGTCTTGCTAAATTGATGAGGCTCTCACTAAGTTGCTGAGGCTGACCTTAAACCTTCGATCCTCCTGTCTCAGCCTTCCAACTACTGGGATTACAGGCATGTGCCACCACACCCAGCAGTTTTTTAAAAAAGTTATTTAACAAGGGGAAAATTCTGATTGGAATTTCAAAGGTGCATTATTTATTTCAGGCCTATAAAAAAGCACTGAACCACATCCTGTAAACTCCTGGCCTACTGGAGTTTGTTTTTAGACTACTGATTTTTTTTTTTTTTTTTTTTTTTTTTTTTTTTTTTTTTTTTTTTTTTTTTTTTTTTTTTTTACTGTACTGGGGATTGAATTCAGGGGGCATTCTACCTCCCAGCTATACTCCCAGCCCTATTTTTTATTCTTTAGTTTGAAACGGTCTCACTAAGTTGTGGAGAGCCTCACTAGGTAGCTGAGGCTGGCCACAAACCCAAATCCTCCAGTCTCAGCCTCCCAAATGCTGGGATTAAAAGCGTGAGCCACCACGCCAGGCAAGACTACTGATTTTAAACTCCCAAGGACAGGTCTACAGATGAATGGGACTTATAAAGAGTAGATTAATAGGCTTCTTCCCATTTGTTTAGTCATTTGACAAGTAAGTTTTTAGTACACACTATGCCACGCACTCTGCAAAGCAGAGGAATTAGAAAAGTGAAAAAGCTGGGCGTGGTGGTGCATGCTTATAATCCCAGTACTTGAGAAGCTGATACAAGAGGATCGCAGGTTCACAGCCAGCCTCAGCTACTTAGTGGGGCTCGGCAATTTAGCGAAACCCTGTTTCCAAATAAGAAAATAAAATAGGTCTGGGGTGTAGAGTGCCTCTGGATTCCATCCCAGTACCAAAAAAAAAAAAAAAAAAAAGTGAAAAAGATATGGTCCCCACCCGCAAAGAGTACATAGTTTAGAGAGGAAAACAGACAAGTAAAATAGTAATTATAAATTCAGCGTTGAAACGCACACCTGCAATCCCAGTACCTGGCAGGCTGAGATAAGAGGATCACTGATTCAAGGACAGCCTCAGCAATGTAGCAAGACCCTGGTTCAAAAAAAAAAAAAAAAAACAAAAAAACAAGAAAGCTGGAGGTGTAGCTTGGAGCTAGAATACTCCAGGGTTCAATCCCCAGTACAAAAAAAAAAAAAAAAGGATCAATGATCATTTTGAAGTATAAAATTCTTCAGTACTTAGGAGGCTGAAACCAGAAGATCAGGGTACTCGGCCAGCCTCAGCTACTCAGTGAGGCCCTCCACAACTTAGTGAGACCCTGTTTCAAAATAAAGACTAAAAAATAGGTGTGGGGATGTAGCTTGGAAGTAGAATAATGCCCCTGGGTTCAATCCCCAGTACCTCAAAAAAAAAAAAAAAAAAAGAGTATAAAATTCTTAGAAGAAAGTAAAAATTAGCTGGGTGTGGTGGCATACACCTGTAATCCCTGCACTTGGGGATTACTCAAGGACAGCCTCAACAAATAGTGAGATTTTTATCAACCTAGCAAGACCCTCAACTTAGTGAGACCCTGTTTCAAAGTAATAGGGCTAGGGGTGTAGCTCAGAAGTAGAATGTCCCTGAGTTCAATCCTCAGTACCACAAAACAAAATAAAACAAAACGAAAAAACCTCTAAGAAGAAAACAAAGGTGAAAATCTTCATCACCTTGGATTAGGCAATAATTTCTTAGCTAGAACACCAAAAGCACAAGCAACAAAAGAAAAGTTAAATAAATTGGAATTTATCAAAATTAAAACATTTTGGGACAGGTATGGTGGCACACGTTTATAATCCCATTATTTGGGAGACTGAGACCGGAGGATCTGGTTTCGAGACCAGCCTCAGTTACCTAGTGAGGCCCTCTGCAACTTAGTGAGACCTTGCTTCAAAATAAAGAATAAAAAATAAGACTGGAGGTGTAACTTGGAGGTAGAATGCCCCTGGGTTCAATCCCCAGTACGTAAAAAAAAAAAAAAGAAGAAGAAGAAAAAAAAATTGGGAGCTCCAAAGCACACCCTAAAGAAAGTGAAAATGCAATCCAATGAATGAGAGAAAAAATTTTTTTGTGTGTGGTACTGGGGATTGAACCCAGGGATGTTCTACCTCCAAGCTACACACCGAAACTCCTTTTATTTTTTGTTTTGAAACAGGATCTCACTACATTGCTGAGAGTCTTGCTATGTTGCTGAGACTGTCCTGGAACCTGCAATCCTCCTATCTTAGCCTCCTAAGTACTGGGATTACAGGCATGTGCCACCACCCCTAGCTAAGAGAAAATATCTGCAAATCATATATCTGATAAGCAAATTGTATACAGAATATAAATAACACAACTCAGCTGGGCGTGGTGGTGCACACCTATAATCTCAGTACTTGGGATGCTAAGACAGGAGGATCGCAGTTCTTGGACAGCCTCAGCACCTTAGTGAGGCCCTCAGCAACTTAGTAAGACCCTGTTTCAAAATAAACAAAATAGAGCTGGGGGTGTAGCTCAGAGGTAGAATGCCCCTGAGTTTAATTCCCAGCACCACAAAAAATAAGTGACACAACTCAAAAATAAAAATACAAATAACCCAATTAAAAATTGAATGAAGCCGGGCGTGGTGGCGCACGCTTGTAATCCCAGCATTCGGGAGGCTGAGACCGGAGGATCCGGGTTCGCGGCCAGCCTCAGCTACTTAGTGAGGCACTCCGCAACTTAGTGAGACTCGGTTTCAAAATAAAGAATAAAAAATGGGGCTGGGGGTATAGCTCGGAGGTAGAATGCCCCTGAGCTCAATCCCCAGTACCGCCAAAAAAAAAAAAAAAAAAAAAAAAAAAAAAAAAATTGAATGGAAGCTGGTCCTGGTGATACACCTATAGTTCCGGTACTTGGAAGTCTGAGGCAAAAGAATCACTTTGAGTCCAGGACTTTGAGACCAACCTGGGCTACTTAGCAAGATTGAATGTAGCAAGGTATTTGGTGCAGTGGTACACACCAGTAATCCCAGTACTCCAGAGGCTGAGACAGGAGGATAGCAGATTCAAGGCCAGTCTCAACAACTTAGCAAGATCAATAACTTAGCAAGACCATGTTTAAAAAGAAAAAAAAGTTAAAAGGGCTGAGAGTGTAGTTTGGAGGTAGAAATGCCCCTGGGTTCAATCCCCAGTACCAATCAACAAAACAAACAAACAAAAAAACCCAAATCAGGCACAGTGGCACATACACTCACTTAGTGAGAACCTGTTTCAAAATAAAAAATAAGCCAGGCGTGGTGGTGCATGCTTGTAATCCCACTACTTGGGAGGCTGAGACAAGAGGATCCTGGTTCGAGAACAGCCTCAACTACTTAGTGAGGCCCTCTGCAACTTAGTGAGACTCTGTTTCAAAATAAAAGAATAAAAAATAGGGCTGGGGGTGTAGCTCAGAGGTAGAATGCCCCTGGGTTCAATCCCCAGTACTGCAAATAAATAAATAAATAAATAAATAAATAAATAAATAAATAATAAACTAGGGCTGGGAATGTAACTTAGAGTTAAAATGTCCCTGGATTCAATCCCCAATATCACAAAAAGAAAAGAGTTCTGGGGTTGTCCCTCAGTGATAGAGTTCCCCTGTGTAATCCCTAGCACTGCAATAAATAAATAAATAAATAAAATTGAATAAATGATTTGAATAGCCATTTCTCTGAAAAAGATACACAAGTGACCAAAAAGCACATAAAAAGATGCTCATCATCATTAATTATTATGGAAACACAAATCAAAACCACAATGAGAGCCAGGTGTGATGGTGCACGCCTGTAATCCCAGATTTGAGGGCAGCCTCAGCAACTTAGTGAGACCCTATTTCAACATAACAAATCAAATAGGACTGTGGTGAAGCTCAGAAGTAAAATGCCCCTGAGTCCAATTCTTACTACTACAAAAAATAAAACAAAACAAAACCCACAATGAAATACCATTTCTTTTTTTTTTTTTGCGGTACTGGGGATTGAACTCAGGGGCATTCTACCTCCGAGCTAAACCCCCAGCCCTATTTTTTTTTTATTCTTTATTTTGAAACCAGGTCTCACTAAGTTGCAGAGTGCCTCACTAGGTAGCTGAGGCTGGCCGCGAACCCGGATCCTCCGGTCTCAGCCTCCCGAATGCTGGGATTACAAGCGTGCGCCACCACGCCCAGCATGAAATACCATTTCATATGCACTAAAATAGCTGTAGATTTTAAATGGGCAAACAATGGGATATCTACATTTAAAAGAATGAAGTTGGGGCTGGGGATTTAGCTCAGTGGCAGAGTACTTCCCTAGCCCTGGGTTGGATTCCCAGCACTGCAAAAATTAATAATAATAATTTGTTGCTATTGTTGCAATAATCCAGTTTTGGCAAGTATATGGAGAAATTAGACCCTTCCCATGTTGCTGGTGAAAATGTAAAATGGCACAGACACTTTGGAAAACAGTTTTCAGTTCCTCAAAAAGTTAACATAGAGTTAACATGTGCCCCAACAATTCTACTCCTAGATACATAGCCAAAAGAATAAAAAACATATGTCTACACAAAAGCTTGTCATAGCAGTATTATTCATAATAGCCCAAAGTGGAAACAACCTAAATATCCATCAATTGACGAATAGATAAATACACTTTGATGTCTCCATACAATGGACTGTTGTTCAGCAATAAAAGAGAATGAGGTACTGATACATAACACAACATGGATGCAGCTTGAAGACATTATGCTAAATTTAAAAAGCCAGAAATGAACCAGGCATGGTGGCACACGCTTGTAATCCCAGCATTTGGGAGGCTGAGACCAAAGGATCCAGGTTCGCTGCCAGCTTCAGCTACCTAGTGAGGCACCCCAAAACTTAGTGAGACCCTGTTTCAAATAAAGAATAAAAAAAATAGGGCTGAGGGTATAGCTCGGAGGTAGAATGTCCCTGAGTTCAATCCCCAGTACAGCAAAGAAAAAAAAAAAAAGCCAGAAATAAAAGGCCCCCATATTGTATGATTTCATTTATATGAAATGTCCAGAATAGGCAAATCCATGGAGATGAAAAGTAGATTTGTGGTTGCTAGGTGTAGGGGGATAGGTGGAATGGGTTATAGAGGTACAGAATAGGGTACAGAATTTTCTTTTAGTGTGATCAAAATGTTCTGCAAATAGCTGGGCGTGGTGGCACAGACATGTAATCCCAGTACTTGGGAGGCTGAGACAGGAGTATCACAGGTTCATAGCCAGCCTTAGCAACTTAGATGCTGTTTCAAAATAAAAGAATAAAATAGGGCTTGGAGTGTAGCTCAGATGTAGAATGTCCCTGGGTTCTATCCCCAGTACCACAAATAATAATAATAATAATAATAATAATAATAATAATAGTAATAATAATAATAATGTTCTAAGCCAGGCATGATGGTACATGCTTGTAATCCCAGTATTTGGGAGGCAGAGACAGGAGAATTGCAAGTTCAAAGCCAGTCTCAGCAATTTAACAAGGCCCTCAGCAATCTAATGAGAACCTCTGGGTTCAATCCCCAGTAACACACACACACACACACACACACACACACACACACACACACACACAATGTTCTGCAATTAGATAATGTTGAGGGTTGTGCAATTCTGTGAATATATTTTTAAAAATCACTTAATGTGCACTTAAAAAAAAAAAAAAAAAAAAAAGGCCACTCTGGCTTTGTTAGAGCAGTGAGGTGGAAGAGCCTTTAAAGAGATCCAGATAAGATTCATTGGGGCTGAAACTAGAGCAGAGCAATGATGATAGACTTAGAAGGGCTGATTATAGGGATAGAAAAATGCAGTATATTGCAATGGTTAAAGATGTAAGCTTTAAAGGAAAACATACCTTAGTTTCAAACTAAAGCAAGGTATGGTGGTGTACACCTGTAATCCCAGGGAGGCTGAGACAGAAGGATTGCAGGTTCCAGAACAGTTTCAGCAACTTAGTGAGACTCAGCAACCTAGCGAGACCTTGTTTCAAAAACAAAAAAATAAGCCAGGCTTGGTAGCACATGCTCCCAGTACTTCGGAGGCTGAGACAGGAGGATTGCAGGTTCAAGGACAGCCTCAGTAAGTAGTTAGACTCTCATCAACCTAGTGAGACCTTGTTTCAAGATGAAAATAAAATAGGGCTGGGAGTATAGCTTGAAGGTAGAATGCCCCTGGATTCAATCCCCAGTACCACGAAAGAAAAAGAAAGGAAGAAAGAAGGGAGGAAGGAAGGGAAGAATATTTTTTTAAAAGGGCTGGGAGTATAGCCCAGAGGAGTATAGCCCATGCTTGTAATCTCAGTACTTGGGAGGCTGAGACAGGAGGATTGCAGGTTTGAGACCAGTCTCAGCATTTAGTGAGGCCCTCAGCAACTTAGGAAGGCCCTGTTTCAAACTGAAAAATAAAAAAATTTGGGCTAGAGAATCAGGCATGGTGAAACACACTTGTAATCCCAGTATTTAGGAGGCTGAGACCGGAGGATCCAGGTTCGCAGCCAGCCTCAGCTACTTAGTGAGGCTCTCCGCAACTTAGTGAGACTCTGTTTCAAAATAAAGAATAAAAAATAGGACTGAGGGTGTAGCTTAGAGATAGAATGCCCCTGAGTTCAGTACCGCAAAAAAAAAAAAAAAAAAAAAAAAAAAATTGGGCTAGGGATGTACCTCAGAGGTAGAGTGCCTCTAGGTTCATAGTAAGTTGCAGTTGTGGTAAGAGTCTGGATGCCAGGCATGATGACATTCACCTGTAATCCCAGCATTCAGGAGGTTGAGACAGGAGGATCTCTACAACTTAGTGAGACCCTGGTTCAAAATAAAAGAATAAAATAGGGCTGGGGGTGTAGCTTGGAGGTAGAATGCCACTGAGTTCAATCCTCAATACCACATACATACACATACACACACACACACACACACACACACAAATGAGAAAGAGTACATTACGTTGTTTTTTGTTTGTTTGTTTTTGTGGTACTAGGGATTGAACCCAGGGGCATTCTACCTCCAAGCTACACCCCCATTCCTATTTTTCATTGTTTATTTTGAAACAGGGTCTCACTAAGTTGTGGAGGGCCTCACTAAGTAGCTGAGGCTAGCTGAGAACCAGGATCCTCCTGTCTCAGCCTCCCAAGTACTGGGATTACAAGCGTGCGCCACCACGCCCGGCTACAACATTATGTTTTAAACTGATGGGATGATCCTATAGAAAAGGAAACCCTGATACTGTACGCAAGAGAGGGAATTGCCAGAGCACCGGGGAAGAAATTGACTGTCGGAACACCGAAGAGAGTGCTAAGCACAGGTCCTGGATTCAAGTGAGTGGGTTATCTGCCGAGAGGGAGGAGAAAGAAAAAGATATCAGAAGTTTGAATAGAGAGAAGTTATGCAACAAGCATCAGGGAAAGTGGATGGCTGTGACAATGTAGTATGAACCCTATGTGGTGTTAAATGGCCACTCAAGGTTAGCGGTGATTAATTTTAGGAGCCCAGTTGAGGGCCAGGTGTGGTAGTGCACACCTGTAATTCCAGCACTTGGGAGACTAAAATAGGTAGGATTGCAGTTTTGAGGCCAGTCTCAGCAATGTAGCAACTTAGCAAGACTTTATTTATTTATTTATTCATTTATTTATTTATTGCAGTTCTGGGGATTGAACCCAGGGGCACTGTACCTTTGAGCTACACCCCCAGCCCTATTTTGAATTCTTTATGCTGAAACAAGGTCTCACTAAGTTGCAGAGGGCCTCACTAAGTAGCTGAGGTTGGCCGCAAACCTGCAATCCTCCTGTTTCAGCCTCCCAAGTACTGGGATTACAAGTGTGCACCACCACACCCAGCTAGCAAGAGCCTATTTTAAAATTTAAAAAATAAAATAGGGCTGGGGGCATAGTTCAGATGTAGAACATCCCTGGGTTCAATCCCCAATACCACCTACACACACACACACACACACACACACACACACACACACACACACACCTGAAACTCCTGCCAGAAAGGAAAGGAAAAGAAGCTGGCTGTGATCAAAACAATGCTATCTAGGCATTAGGATCTATTGAAAAGAGTGAGAGTTAAAGGTGAGTAGTCACGTCCTTCCAGGGAGAGAGGAAGATTTTTTCAGGAACTCAGAATCAACAACAATGGTAAGAGCCGGGGTGGTGGCACATGCTTGTAATCCCAGTACTTGGGAGGCTGAGACCGAAGGATCCCGGTTCACAGCCAGCCTCAGCTACTTAGTGAGGCCATCCACAATTTAGTGAGACCCTGTTTCAAAATAAAGAATAGAAAAAAAAATAGGACTGGGGGTGGAGCTCAGAAGTAGAATGCCCCTGGGTTCCATCCCTAGTACCACACACACACACACACACACACACACACACACACACACACACAAAAAAAAAAAAAAGAAAAGAAAAGAAAGAAAGAAAATGGTGAGGTCAGTCTCTTTGCAAGCTATACTTATTTATTTATTATTTTCTTTTCTTTTACAGTACTGGGGATTGAACACAGGAGTACTCTATCTCTGAGCAACATACCCAGCCCCCCCCCCCTTTTGTGGTACTAGGGGTTGAACCCAGAGGCATTCTCTTCTGAGCTACACCCTAAGCCCAATTTTATTTCTTATTTGGAAGTAGGGTCTCACTAGGTTGATGAAAGTCTCACTACTTCTTGAGGCTGTCCTTGAACCTGTGATCCTCCTGTCTCAGTCTATCAAGTACTGGGATTACAGGCATGTGCCACCATGCCTGGCTCCCAGCCTCTTTTAATAAATTTTATTTTTGAGACAGAGTTTCACTAAGTTGCCCAAGCTGGTCTGAAACTTGCAATTCTTGCGCTTCAGCCTCCCCAAGTAGCTGAGATTACAGGCATGTGTCACCATCCCCAGCTGCAAGCTTTATTTATGATGTCAATTGAAAATATCAGAACCTCTGTCTTCACAGACTAACCAGATGAGTGTTGAAACCATTTCCTTCTCTACCCTGTCATTGTGGCTTTGGTCAAGTTCCTTCCCTCCTCTGAACCCAGGGTCCTGCCTACAAAACGAAGGGGCTGCATTCAGCCTCCTCTAGTGTCCTTTGCAATTCCAACACACACTACTCTTCTGTTAATAGCCATTCTTTATTAAATTCATAATATGCTCCAGTATTATCCCAGCGCATAAAATCCTCACCCACTTACTCCTCTCTTCGAAGCCCTGTTATGAATTATGTTGGGCTTCTCTCATTTGCATACTTGAACAAAGTGGTGTGCTAGGAGGAGCTTTATTTCGCCCAATGCATTGGAGAGCAGATCATGTGAAGGTCTTTGTTTTGTTCCAGAAACTGAAACAATAAATCCAGCACGGCCACATGCGGCCTCATTTTCTACTGCCCTCAAGTGGAGGTTGCCAAAATGGTGCAGTTTAAGGAATGAAATGTGCTTTCAGAAGAGCTCACCATGTTTGAAGATAGGTGAGTCACAGAGGACTTGAGGTGGAAAGGCCTTTAGGTGATGTTAGCTCTAACCCTCAATCTCTATCTCCCTCCTACCCCACCCACCCAGCCCTAGGGATCAAACCCAGGAACATTCTACCTCTGAGCTACACCCCCAGTCCTATTTTATTTTTTAAATTATTTATTTATTTATTTATTTATTTATTTATTTATTTATTTATTTATTTATTTATTTTGTGGTCCTGAGGATGGAACCCAGGGGCATACCTCCAAGCTATACCCCTGGTCCTATTTTTTATTCTTTATTTTTTGAAACAGGGTCTCACTAAGTTGTGGAGGGCCTCACTAAGTAGCTGAGGCTGGCTGCAAACTCGGATCCTCTGGTCTCAGCCTTCCAAGTACTGGGATCACAAGCGTGCGCTACCACACCCGGCTCCTGTTTTATTTTTAAAACACAAGTCTCACTAAGTTGCTCAGGGCCTCACTATAAGTTTCTGAGGCTGGCCATGAGTCTGTGGTCCTTCCATCTCAGCCTCCCAAGGACTGTGATATCAGGCATGCACCACCATGCCACATCTGGCTCTAACTCCCTTTCTTAAAAAAGAGGGGTTGAGGTCATCCTGGCTCTCATCAGCAAACAACAGTTTTAGCATTCCCTATATTTTTTGAAGGGCAGGGACAGGGTCTTGCTATGTTGTCCAGGCTGGCCTCAAATTTGTATTCCTCTGGCCACAGCCTCCTGGGAAGCTAGGATTACAGGGGATACCACCACAGCCAGCTCATATCTCTTATCTTTAGATTTATTTATTTGGTACCAGGGATTGAATCCAGGGGAATTTTACCTCTGAGCTATACCCCTAGTCCTATTTTATTTACTTTGAAACAGGGTCTCACTAAATTATCACATGCTGGCCTTGAACCCGTGATCCTCTTGTCTCAGTCTCCCAAGTACTGAGATTACAGGCTTGCGCCACCATGCCTGGCTTTATTTTTTTTATTTGGAAACAGGGTCTCACTAAGTTGCTGTGGGTCTTACTAAGTTGCCAAGGCTGCCTTCGAACCTTCAATCCTCCTGCCTCACACTCCAAGTATCGAGAATTACAGGTGTGTCACCGAACTGTCTTGGCTTCTATATTCTTTTGACTTGTCCCACCCAAACTAGTTGTTTAGGCACTTTCTTACTCTCTCATATAAGGTGTTCCAGGTTCATCTTATACTTTCACTGCCTATTTCTGGAAATCACCCATTTCTCCAAAGTGCTGCCCTTGTAGTGGGGAATGGTATTTAGAAACCAAGGTCCTTGGCACCAGGTATGCTCATTGCTACTGGGGTATAATTGCTTCTGGGCCTTTTAAGTAAACAGAGTCAAGGGAGAAAACAGAAACTTAATTTAGATAACTATTTTTAATCATGAATTTATTATTGGTGCCACTAATTCCAATTCAACACCATAGGGTTCTTTATTTGCATCTCTTTTCCCACAATGAGAACTCTGAGTTCTAATAACAGCAATGTCTTTACTTATTTACTCGGTATAATAATACACACAAAATAGTTTCAGAATTGCTGCATTCATCCCACTACCAAAAACAACCTATTAAGTAAGGTTTAAGATTTGAGAACCAGGTGTGTTGGCGTATGCCTATAATTCCAGTTCTTAGGAGGCTGAGAAAAGAAGCTCACAGATTCAAAGCCAACCTCAGCAACTTAGCGAGACCCTCAGCAACCTAGCAAAACAAAAAATAAAATAGGGCTGGGGGTATAGCTCAGAGACAGAATGCCTCTGGGTTCAATCTCCAATGCCACACACATGCAGTTTTGTTTTTAAAAATAATGGTATATATTGAAAGTACTGTATTCAAAAGTATTTGGATGTTTTTCTTTTCCTTCAGAGGGTTGTATTACTTACTTAAATGTAGTTAATTTACTACTGGGAGTAGTGGCACACACTTGTAATCCCAGTACTTGGGAGGCTGAGATAGGAGGATCACAAGTTCAAGGATAGGCTCAACAAGTAGTGAGACTCTCATCAACCTAGTGAGACCCTGTTTCCAAATAAGAAATAAAATTGGGTGGGGATGTATCTTGAAGTTAGAATGCCTCTGGGTTCAATCCCCAGTACCACACACACACACACACACACACACACACACACACACACAAACTGTAGTTAATTTGTTTCTGTTGATATTCAGTTTTAGGATCCCTTCTATTCTTGTTGATTTAATTTTCATTTTGAATATGACAAGTTAACACTGTCCCACAATTCAAATCAATGCAAAGAATGTATGGATTGTGTTACAAATATATTTCAGAATCCATGCTGATTTTCTGTGTACTATTCCAGTTTTAGTATATGTCTTAGTCATTTTTCAATCTATTTGTTTCTTATTTAGACCCCTACCACCACCACTTACCAATAGTACTCCTTGAAATTATTCATCAATGACCAATATTTTTCTATTCTTGTCTTTTGGGGGGGATGGAATGCTGGGGATTGAACTCAGGGGCATTCTACCTCTGAGTTATACCCCCTTTTTATTTGGAAACAGAGTCTCACTAAATTTCTGAGTCTGGCCTCAGATCCTTCTGTCTCAGCCTCCCAAGTACTAGGATTACAGGCATGTACCACCATGCCTGGCTTACAAGTTATTCTTGATTCCTACATTTTCCTCAATTCCAATGTCCAATCCATCTGCAAAATATGAAAATTTAGCCTCCAAATTGTGTCTGTGTGTGTGTGTGTGGTACTGAGGATTGAGCCCAGGGGCGTTCTGACTCCAAACTTTTTATTTTTTGTTTTGAAACAGGGTCTTGCTAGGTTGCTAAGAATCTTGATACATTGCTGAGATTATCCTTGAACCTGGGATTAGCCTCCTAAGTACTCTCAACACACCCAGTTTATGCTATTTCTTAATTACGTTCTTTCCTAGTTTGCTCTATCCCAACCCCATATTTGTTTTTTTCATAGCCCTTAAAACAATTTGTAATTATTTGTTTACTCTCTACTAAAAATAAATGCTGTGAAGGCAGATATTGTGTCTAAATCACATTTACATATTCAGAGTTTCTTATTCATAGAAGGACTCTAGAAATATTTTTTTCAATACTGAGGATTAAACCCAGGGGGCATTCTACCTCTGAGCTACACCCCCAGCCCTATTTTTTTATTCTTTATTTTGAAACATGGTCTTACTAAATTGCAGAGTACTGGGATTACAAGTGTGTGCCATCATGCCCAGCTCTAGAAATATTTTTTGCATTGACATATGGTAACTTTTTCTACTTCTTAGCTTGTGTACTTGTTTGTTTGTTTGTTTGTTTGTTTTTGTACTGAGGACTGAACCCAGAATCATTCTACTTCCAAGCTACACTCTCAGTCCTTTAATTTAATTTTATTTTTTGTTTTGAAACCTTGTTAGGTTGCTGAAGTCTTGCTAAGTTGCTAAGGCTGGCCTCAAACCTGCCATCCTCTGTCTCACCCTAGCAAGTACTAGGATCACAGGTATGTGCCACCACTCCCGACTATACTCATAATATCTGCATCCTCATCCCTGGTTTGTCACAGCCCAGCCTCTGTCTCCTATGCATACTCCTACTCAACCTCACGGCCTCTTTTTCCATCCTATTAGTCATAGCTATTCTTGATGCTAATTGCCTCAATCACCCCACGCTTTCTGATTCAGATTCCTGAGGAATATTGATTTATGCAGCTCATTTACGAGGAGCCAGCAGTGTTTGCAGGTCTTTGGCAAGCCCCTGAGTTGCTCACTGTGGAGTTGGGTCCTAGTCCCTGACCAAGCAGCTGTGGGAGGCCCCAGGTGGGCGGGGAGAAGCTGCAGAGTGCTGCCACTTGCTTGGTGGAGGGTTTGGTGGGCATGGTGAGATGTGGGCACTAGTTGCTGCAGAGGCAACAAATAGTTAACCAGGCCTCACTTCCCCAAGAGTCTCTCTCTGAGGCAGGCCTCAACTTATCACGGAGTCCAGTATACTCTCCTTCTGGGGAGAACGAGCAATGCGAACTGCAGCCCCTCACATCTGTACAGCATTTCTAATGCAAGAAGAACATTTGTATCCATTCAACCCAGAAGAGCATTATACCTCCAGCAACCATTGCGGGGTGGGAGGGGGAGTATATTTTATTATTATTATTATTTATGTGACCTTTCTTGTTTGTAAAATGAGAGTATTTGTTGGGAGCCTTCTAGGCCCCACATGCTAAGGTAACCATCTTGGACTGGCTTAGCTTTACATAGTACATGCTGAGTGGAAATTGTCCTTAAGCAGACAAGCTTCCTTGGACCAAATGGGACTGATGAGCAAGGTGGACTCCAATGACCTCCTATTCTCCCAGAAGTGTTTACCTTGCCCCTCCCTAAACCTAGCTCATGACTGCCTCTTCCTAAAACTGGCCTGTGACTGCCTCTCCCTAAATCTAACTCATGACTGCCCTGCCATTTAATCATTTTTTGGAAATTCTTTGTCAAAATCCTCAATAAAAAAAGGATGCTGGTGCCGGGCGTGGTGGCGCACGCTTGTAATCCCAACATTCGGGAGGCTGAGACCGGAGGATCCAGGTTCGAGGCCAGCCTCAGCTACCTAGTGAGGCACTCCCCAACTTAGTGAGACCCAGTTTCAAAATAAAGAATAAAAAATAGGGCTGGAAGCCGGGCGTGGTGGCGCACGCTTATAATCCCAGCATTCGGGAGGCTGAGACCGGAGGATCCGGGTTCGCGGCCAGCCTCAGCTAACTAGTGAGGCCCTCCGCAACTTAGTGAGACTCGGTTTCAAAATAAAGAATAAAAAATAGGGCTGGGGGTATAGCTCGGAGGTAGAACGCCCCTGAGTTCAACCCCCAGTGCCGCAAAAAAAAAAAAAAAAAATAGGGCTGGGGGTATAGCTCGAAGGTAGAATGCCCCTGAGTTCAATTCCCAGTACCGCAAAAAAAAAAAAAAAAAAAAA
Source organism: Graphiurus murinus (assembly GCA_004027655.1). Taxonomy (NCBI): domain Eukaryota; kingdom Metazoa; phylum Chordata; class Mammalia; order Rodentia; family Gliridae; genus Graphiurus; species Graphiurus murinus. Next base: position 30,769 of record PVLC010012252.1, read on the forward strand.
AAAAAGGATGCTGGTTGAAGTAAAAGCAGAAGCATTTTCTGCCTTTTCCCCAGCTGCCCATAATCTCTCATAATAATAATTTTTTCTAAAAATAATAATTCTGACTCCAAGTCATTTCATGCAAGATACATTTTTTTTTCTTTTTTTTTGGTACTGGGGATTGAACCCAGGGGCATTCTACCTCCAAGCTGCACCCCCAGTCCTATTTTTTATTCTTTATTTTGAAACAGGGTCTCACTAAGTTGCGGAGAGCCTCACTAAGTAGCTGAGGCTGGTCTCGAACCTGCAATCCTCCTGTCTCAGCCTCCCAAGTACTGGGATTATAAGCATGTGCCACCACACCCAGCTCATGCAAGAGACTTCTAACAGCCTCAGCTTTCCGTGGTGGTGAGTGCCTGGCATAGGTATCAGGGCCTTATTTTGGAATTATTATAGCTTTTATAGCAAGTGTATGGTAGAAGAACCTATTCCAGTTAACGTAGCAGGTACATGCTATATTTCAGTTTAGTCTAAATCTAAATCCTGTGTGTGTGTGTGTGCCAGTGTGTTACTGGGGATTAAACCAAGGGACATTCTACCTCCAAGCTACACCCCAGCTCCATTTTAGTTTTTATTTTGAAACAGGGTCTCACTAAGGTGCTAAGAGTCTCACTAAATTGCTGAGGCTGTCCTCCAACCTGTGATCTTCCTTTCTCAGCTTCCCAAATCCTGGGATTACAGATGTGCACCATCATGACTGACTCTTAAATCTGTCTTCTTAATGTGAAAAGAAGCAGAATTATCAACTCCAGTTGCCAATAAGGAACAGAATTTCTTTTGTGAGACTCATCCTACTGGCAAATACTCCTTACTCCTGCCCAAATTCTGAAGACACAGGGCCTTCGTTATTCTCCAAAGCAACAGAGCAATTTAAAGTATTTCAGAGTTAAGAAAAAAACCTACATTTTCACTTATAAGGTAATAGAATGGAGCTGGGCGTGGTGGTGCATGCTTGTAATCCCAGTATTTGGGAGGCTGAGACTGGAGGATCCAGGTCCGTGGCCAGCCTCAGCTGCTTAGTGAGGCTCTCCACAACTTAGTGAGACCCTGTTTCAAAATAAAGAATAAAAAACTAGGGCTGGGGCTGTAGTTCGGAGGTAGAATGCCCCCAGGTTCCATCCCTAGTACCGCAAAAAAAAAAAAAAAAAAAAAAAAAAAAGGTAATAGAATGGGAAACAGAGATTTGAATTTGTATCTGACAAACTTGAGATTTTCTTCTAGGCCAGGATTGTTTCTCTCATTCATTAATTCATTAATTCATTCATTCCTTTGTACTGAGGATCAAACCCAGGAGCATTCAACCACTGAGCTATATCCCCAGTCCTATTTTATTTTTTATTTTGAAACAGGGTCTCACTAAGTTGCTGAAGCCCTTGCTAAGTTGCTGAGTTTGGCCCAGAACCGGTGTTCCTCCTGTTTCAGCTTCCCAAGTACTGAGATTACAGGCATGTACCACCATGCCTGGCTGTAATTTTTTTTTTTTTTTTCAGTACTGGGGATTGAACCCAGGGGCATCCTACCTCTGAGCTACACCCCCAGCCCTATTTTTTATTCTTTCATTTTGAAACAGAGTCTCACTAAGTTGCAGAGGGCCTCACTAAGTAGCTGAGGCTGGCCAGGAACCTGTGATCCTCCTATCTCAGCCTCCCAAGTACTGGGATTACAAGCATGCGCCACCATGCTTGGCTGTAATTTTTTAAAGGGCATTTTTTCCACATTCTATGCATTCAGTAATAGCTGATACTCATTCATGCAACATCCTGGTGCAGTGGAAAATAAGCTTTGAAACCAAGATGAGCTTGAATTCAGATCCTGATCCTGACTCTTACTAACAGACCCGGAGCAAGCGCCTGGCCCACTCTGAGCAGCTTATACACCTGTAAAATAGAGATAAAAATGGAATCCTCTGCAATGACCCTACGAAGATTAGATAAGCACATTATAGGAGCTCCACAAATTCATGAAAATGTGCTTTCTACTCCATAAAGAATGAAAATGCGAGCAATAATGATGTAGTCAGCAGGCAGTAGTAGAAAGATAAACACAAGACCAGCAAACTTGCAAATGAGTAAAAATTCTTAAAAAATTTGGGTGCAAAAACAGCAGAGAAGCAAAAGGACTTTTGCAAAGTAATTTTCCTTATGTTAAGAGGAAGTCTAATTTGTTTCTAAGTGCTATTCACATTTGCAAGGGGAAAAACATCAATGGGCATAAGTATAACCATTAGCACTACTCAGTAAATAATAGTACAGATATTTAAACAAAATAAAATCTCTAGGCATAGTGGAGAAAATTGAAAGTGAGGATCAGGTTTATACAGAAGCTTATTTATCAGAAATTAATTTCATAAACACCATGATAATAATAGTAGTTATAGCTACTATTTATTATTATTATCATTATTATTATTTATTATTATTATTTGCAGTACTAGGGATTAAACTCAGGGCCTCACACATGCTAAATAAGTACTCTACCACTGAACTATATCTCTATCCCTTTTTAGTAAGACAGAGTCTCACTAAGTTGCCCAGGCTGGCTTCAAATACAGCTACTATTTTTTTTACTGTATATTTATATCAGGAACTTTACATATATTAGTTCATTTCCCTATAACAATCTTATGAAAGAGATATTATCACTCATTTTCTCTAATAAAAAAATAATTCCCAGCCGGGTATGGTGGCGCATGCTTGTAATCCCAGTACTTGGGAGACTGAGACCAGAAGATCCGGGTTCGCAGCCAGCCTCAGCTACTTAGTGAGGCCATCTGCAACTTAGTGAGACCCTGTTTCAAAATAAAAGAATAAAAAATAGGACTGGGGGTATAGCTCGGAGGTAGAATGCCCCTGGGTTCAATCCCCAGTAACACACACACACACACACACACACACACACACACACACAACACACACTAATAATAATAATAATAATAATAATAATAATAATAATAATAATTCCCAGTACTTGGGAGGCTGAGACAGGAAGATCACAGGTTTGAGGACAGACTAAGCAATATAGCTAGACTCAACAACCTTGTGAGACCTATTTCAAAAATAAATAAATAGATAAAGGGCTTGGGGTGTAGCTCAGAAGTAGAATACCCCTGGGTTCAATCCGCAATGACACACAAGAAGGAAGAAGGAAGGGAGGGAAAGAGGGAAGAAGGAAGGAAGGAGAGAAGAAAGAAGGAAGGAAGGAAGGAAGGAAGGAGAAAGAAAGAAGCTGAGTATGGTGGCATACACCTATAATCCCTGTACTTGGGAGGCTGAGAGACAGGAGGATCACAGATTCAAGGACAGCCTCAGTAATTAGTGAGACTCTCATCAATTAGTGAGACCCTGTTTCAAAATAAAAATAAAATAGGGCTGGGGGGGGTGTAGATAGGATGCCCCTGGGCTCAATACTTAGTACCACAAAAATAAATAAATAAATAAATAAATAAATAAATAAATAAATAAATCCAAGACCAGATGTGAGCTATACCCTCAGCCCAATTTGTTTATTCTTTATTTTGAAACAGGGTCTCACTAAGTTGCAGAGGGCCTCACTAAGTAGCTGAGGCTGACTGTGAACCTGCAATTCTCCTGTCTCAGCCTCCCAAGTACTGGGATTACAAGTGTGTGCCACCATATCTGCCTCCAGATGTGACTTTTTGAAGGTCACACAGAGCAAAGGAAGTGGGGTGGAAATACAAGTCCAAAGTTTAAGAGAACAAGGTATTTTGCTAACCTCATGGGCATTTCTCCTTCTAAGCATCATCACTTGCTTCTGAGCATAACCATTTCCCCCCAGTTACAGTTCATCTTTCTGGTCAACATGGACTTCATTTTTAGTCAGAAGTGCTCTTTCAGCATCATCTTCCTGCCCCTGACTGTCGCTTTCTGGTTCCTCCTCAGGATCCTCTTCATCATCTTCTTTTTCAAGTCCCCAGATGTCATCTTCCCGTTCTTCTTCCTTTTCCTTTTTCTTCTGATCCTCCTCTTCTTGTTTTCTTTTTTCCATTTCTTCATACACTTCTCTCCATTGCTTCTCTACATCCTATTTACAATGCAGAATTTCAAAGTAATTTACAGAGAGTACAAACTAAATTGACCCACGTTAGAAATGTCTGGCATCTTTCTATTGTCTTAAAAATTTCTAGGATGAGCTGGGTGTGGTGGCACACACTTGTAATCCCAGCATTTGAGAGGCTGAGACCAAGGGATCTGGGTTCGCGGCCAGCCTCAACTACCTAATGAGCCACTCTGCCACTTAGTGAGACCCTGTTTCAAAATATAGAATAAAAAATAGGGTTAGGGGTATAGCTTGGAGGTAGAATGCACCTGAGTTCAACCCCAGTACTGAAAAAAAAAAATTCTAGGATGGTGTTTATTTTTTTATTTTTTGGTACTGGGAATTGAACCCAGGGGTACTCTACCTCCAAGCTAGACCTGGAACTCTTTTTATTTTTAATTTTGAAATAGGGTCTTGCTAAATTGCTGAGGGTCTCACTGAGTTGCTGAGGCTGGCCTCGAATCTGCAATCCACCTATTTCTGCTTCCCAAGTACTGGGATTATAGATGTGCACCACCACATCCAGATTGGGATGGCGTTTTTTTTACATACAAATTTTCAGTATGTGTGGGGTGAAGAGAAATGTGTGCTCTGTGCGCCCGTGTGTGTGTGTGTGTGTGTGTGTGTGTGTGTGTGTGTGTGTGTGTGTGTAATTGTTTGGAAATAAAATTGGTACAGATTCACGGAATAGTGAATGCCTATTGCATTACTAAACACAGGGCTCATCAATTTACGCACATTTTTTATATTCCTCGTAACAATTCGTGAGGTGTTACTCATCCCACTTTCTAGGTGAAGGATACGAAGATCAGAGCTCTTTATGTATTTCTTATTGCTCCCTCAAACTGAATGTAAGCCCCATGGAGGTAGAAATTTCTCTCTTTTATTTCACTGCTATATACCTAACTACTATCACAGTGTTTTGAATGGGCACCATTTCAAGTGTCAAATATGGTTTAATAATAATAGCTGCCCTTTGATTGGGTTTCTGTGACTGACAATCTAAGAGTCCCAATGGTATGATGAAATCTGCTATTCACTATTACCTATTTATTCTTCCCACCATCATATCTACATTGTGCATTCAACAAAACTAAAAAGAGAAAACCCTTCCTAGTGTTCTATTTCATTTTGGTACTTGTAATTGAACTCAGGAGGAGTTTAACTCTAATCTACACTCCAATATTTTTTATTTTTTGTTTTGAAACAGGGTCTCACTAGGTTGGTGAGTCTCACTATGTTGCTGAGGCTGGCCTTGAATCTGTGATCCTTTTGTCTCAGTCTCCCAAGTATTGGGATTATAGGTGTGCACTAAAATAATATCTACCATGTATTGAGCATATACAGTAATATGTAAGATAGTTGCTATCATTATTTCCATTTGATAGATTAAGAGAGGTTAAATCACTTTCCCAAGTTCATATAGCTAGTCAAGGATGGATCTTGGATTTGAATCTAAACAGCCTAGCTCCAAAACTCATGCTCTTAACCAATATGTAATAGTAACTCAATAAAACAACATTAGATGATAATCCCAAGTTAACCAGACTCAGAAGTATAAAAAAGTAGAATAACTTTTTCCTATGATGCTTATTTCAATGCTTTTTTGGAAATATCAAGTATCAAAATTCTTTGAAAAAATGTTTGTAGCTGGGCGTGGTGGCACACGCTTGTAATTCCAGTACTTGGGAGGCTGAGACAGGAGGATCCAGGTTTGCGGCCAGCCTCAGCTTCTTAGTGAGGCTCTCTGCAACTTAGTGAGAACCTATTTTAAAAATAAAGAATAAAAAATAGGACTAGGGGTGTAGCTCGGAGGTAGAATGCCCCTGGGTTCAATCCCCAGTACTGCCAAAAAAAAAAGTTTGGTGTGTGCCTGTCCTTTGTTGGTGCTTTAAGCATCAGCTTCCTGATGGATAGTCAAGCACTGGCCACAAACCTGCTTGAATGGAGCTTCTAGCAGAGCCAGAACATCTGGATGCCTGGTGTCACCATCATGAACCCATTGCCTTAAGTATCACTCCACCCATTAAATAGCTCTGGGAGAGCTCTTGGCACAGAGCTCCTAAAACCCTTGGAATTTCCCATGTGATAAGTGTACCTTTTGTTATTCATGACAAAGCCCTTTCCATTCACCAGAGTTTGTACTAATAAGATGGCAGTGTGGGTCCCTAGATAGCCTTAGCATGGGGTTGTCACCGGAAAGATCAAGGGTTTGTAGGATTTGAACTCTCCATCTTACCCACTAACCTCCAATAAATGGGGTGGTGGTGGAGAGGGGCGGAGATTAAACTCTACAAAAACTTTGAACAAGATTTGATAGCCGGGCATGGTGGCGCACGCTTGTAATCCCAGCATTTGGGAGGCTGAGACTGGAAGATCCGGGTTCGCGGCCAGCCTCAGCTACCTAGTGAGGCACTCCGCAACTTAGTGAGACTCGGTTTCAAAATAAAGAATAAAAAAATAGGGCTGGGGGTATAGCTCAGAGGTAGAATGCCCCTGAGTTCAATCCCCAGTACCGCAAAACTGCAAAAAAAAAAAAAAAAGATTTGATGAGCTTCAGGGATGGTAAACACACTGAGGGGTGAACAGTGGTATGCCTAGAGAGGGCAGAGGCTCCACACCACCCTCAGACCTTGCCCTATGAGTCTCTTTCATCTGGCTGTTCTTAAATTGCACCCTTTATAATAAACTGGTAAACAGGTTGGAGGGGAAATAATTCTGGGGGGGCTGGGAAGCTGGTGAGCAGCATTAAGTCTTCCTCTTTTCTCCAGGCCACCTATCCAAAGTGGACTCAGTGACTCAGATCTAGATCACCATGCTGTGAGCAGGCAGGGTGAGGCACACGAGGGATATGAGTTCTGGGTTCAAGTTCAACTCAAGTTTAAGGCGGTGTATAACCTTGGACAGTTTATAGTCTGAATCTCCATTGCTATGTCTGAAAACTAGAAGTAGTAATACTTGCCTTGGTAGGCCATCTTGAGGGGCAAGTGAGATCAATTTTGCAAAGTGCTCTCAGAATCCCAAATACAGAGTAGTAGATGTCTCAGCTTTCAAGGCCATGTGACCAGAAATGGGACAATGACAGTGAGGCTGCTTTTGAAAATGCACCTCACAGCTCCCAACTGAGGAGTCAGATGCATGGGATCCAGGGCAGGGTGGGAGGACAGCTTACCTTTCTCATCCCCCAGGTCTTGTTTCCAACCTCTGCAGCAAACTCTTCGTCGTTTGTAAGAAGGAAATTGTCAAAGATGCTGCCTGATTTTACCTGTTGAAAAGAAAACAGTGGGCTGGGCATGGTGGTGCACACTTGTAATCCCAGTACTTGGGAGGCTGAGACCAGAGGATCCAGGTTTGCGGCCAGCCTCAGCTACTTAGCGAGGCTCTCTGCAACTTAGTGAGACCCTGTTTCAAAAATAAAGAATAAAAAATAGGACTGGGGATGTAACTTGGAGGTGAAATGCCCTTGGGTTCAATCCCCAGTACCAAAAAAAAAAAAAAAAAAGAAAAGAAAAGAAAACAGTGTGATTATTAGAACTAGGTACCTAAATGTTAATTGGTTTAAAAATCACCTGGAGAGCCTGGGGATGTAGCTCAGTGGTAGAGCACATACTTAGCCCATACAGGACCCTGGGTTCATCCCCAGTCACTTACACACACACACACCCCAAAACAAAAAAATCACTAGGAGGCCCTTGCTAAAATGTAGATTCCCAGGTCACTGGCCCAAAGATTTTTAATTAATGGTGAAGGTTGGGGAGGGAATGCAAAGGTTCTTAGTAATTCAAAGTATCCAGAATGCTGTATTGTCCCAGCTGCTCTACTCTAGAAAGAAGTTAGCATACTGATCCCCAAGGTTTGGTGCTCTCTCAGTGCTATTTTAGAGGCCTGTGAAGGAGCTATTATCACTCGGCTAGCCTCCAGATTGTGCCCAGATTGGCTCAGATTGACAGTGCCTATTTCTGATGATGCTTACATATAGATGCCAGTTTTAAGGTTCTTTCCTTAATATAATCAGAAAAACTAAAAGAACTTAGAGATAAAGTATGAAAGAAATGCAAGCAGAATTCAGATTCTCTAAAATTTAGACCCTATACCATATTTTTATCTCTCTATCTCTATTTCTATTTCTCTCTATCTTGCTCTTTCTCTCTTTTTTTTTGGTAGTACTGGGGATTGAACCCAGGGGCATTGTACCTCTGAACTACACCCCCAGCCCTTTCTTATTTTTTTATTTTGAAAGAGAGTCTCACTAAGTTGCAGAGGGCCAAGTTGCTGAGGTTGGTTGTAAACCTGTGATCCTCCTGTTTCAGCCTCCCGAATACTAGGATTACAGGTGTGCTGTGCCACTACGCCCAGCTCCTCTACTTTTTTTTTTTGTGGTACTGGGGATTGAATTCAGGTGCATTCTACCTCCAAGGTATACCCCCAGCCCTATTTTTTTATTCTTTATTTTGAAACAGGGTCTCACTAAGTTGCAGAGTGCCTCACTAGGTAACTGAAGCTGGCCGCGAACCCGGATCCTCCAGTCTCAGCCTCCCAAATGCTGGGATTACAAATGTGAACTACCACACCTGGCTCTCTACCTTCTTAAAATAACAATTTTGGTATTTACAATTAAAGGAAATATTAATTAAATCCATAGTATGTAATTTTTTTGTGTTTTTGGTACTGAGAATTGAACCCAGGGGTATTCAATTTCTGCATCACACTCCCCAGCTCTATTTTATTTTTTTTTATTTGAAACAGGGTCTTGCTAGGTTGATGAGAGTCTCACTATTTGCCAAAGCTGTCCTGAAACCTGTGATCCTCCTGTCTCAGTCTCCCAAGTACTGGAATTATAGGCATGCACCACCATGCCTGGCTTGTGGTATGTAATGTTTTTAAAGTTTATTTCACAATAAAGGAGTAAAACAGAAAGAGACCAGCTTAACCACATGCTAGTTGTATGACCATGCTAGTTGCTCAACCCCTCAAAGCCTAGTCTCATAAGTGAAGTAGGGAAGATAATAACTCCTTGGCAATAGTGTCATGAGAATTAGAGATAATATATGTAAAGCATAGTATCTAGCAGGTGATAACCATTCAATAAATGATAATCATGATAACACTTTGATATCTGAATATGTTTCAAAAGGAGCAAAAGGCTATCATTGTTTTTTACTTTTTTTTTTTTTTTGGCAGTACTGGGAATTGAATCTAGGGGCATTCTACCTCTGAGCTACATCCCCAGCCCTATTTTTTAGTCTTTATTTCAAAACAGGGTCTCACTAAGTTGCAGAGGGCCTCATTAAGTAGCTGAGCCTGGCCGCAAACCCAGATCTTCCTGTCTCAGCCTCCCAAGTACTGGGATTACAAGGGTGGGCCACTATGCCTGGCTTGTTTTTTACTTTAGAAGTATGTAAAATTAATCTTCAGGTTAATGTCATAGGAGCAGTTGTGTGACCAAGAGAAAGTCTTCAGGTGATTTATGCTGCGTTCCTCCCCCCAGGCTTTGAAAAACCCTGCCTTACTCTTTCATGGCCAAAAAGAGTTTTTTGTTGTTGTCATTTTGTGTGGTTTTTTTTAATGTTTTTATTTTTTTGCAGTACTAGGGAATGAATCCAGTGGCATTCTACCTCCAAGCTATACCCCCAGCCCTATTTTTTATTCTTTATTTTGAAACAGAGTCTCACTAAGTTGCAGAGTGCCTCACTAGGTAGTTGAGGCTGGCCACAAACCCAGATCCTCAGGTCTCAGCCTCCCAAATGCTGGGATTACACAAGCATGCATTTAGTTGTGGAGGGCCTCACTGAGTAGCTGAGGCTAGCCATGAATCTTCAATCCTCCTGTCTCAGCCTCGCAAGGACTAAGATTACAAACATGTGTCACCACAACCGCTCTAAAAATGTTTTTAATAAGAAATATTTAGCAGGGTGTGGTATGCATGCTTGTAATCCCAGTATTCCAGAGGCTGAGATAGGAGTATCACAGGTTCAAGGCCAGCCTCAGCAATTTAGCAAGGCCCACTGCAACTTAGTAAGATCTCGTTTCAAAAGAAAAAATAAAATAGGGCTGGAGGTGTAACTCAGAGGTAGAATGCCCCTGGGTTCAATCCCCAGGACAAAAGTAAAGGATTTTGTTTGCCCCACATAATCCCACCAACTCTGATTACCCTGATTTAAACAGAAAAATAAATGCCAAAATAGTCAGAGTAGGGATTGTTATTATATAAAATTCCTTGTGCAACTATAAGATATTTTCTGACCTTTGGGTTTTTTTTTTTTTTTTTCTTTTGTAAGTCTTGCTTAGAAAACTGCTTTTTTTTTTTTTTTTTTTTTTTTTTTTTTTTTTTTTTTTTTTTTTTTTTTTTTTGGTACTGATGCTAGAATCCAGGGGCATTCTACCTCTGTGTTACATCCTCAGCCCTATTTTTTATTCTTTATTTTTGAAACAGGGTCTTACTAAGTTGCAGAGGGCCTCACTAAGTAGCTGAGGCTGGCCTCACACCCAGATCCTCCAGTCTTAGCCTTCCAAGTCCTGAGATTACAAGTGTGTGCCACCACGCCCGGCTACTAAGGAATTTTTAATGTTTATTCACAGAAAGTTACCTGGTTTCTTGTGCTGTCTCACTTGGGTCATAAAATGGAAAGAGCATAGGTTTGGGCACTTTGGGCTATGGGACCTTGACAATTCAGGTTACATCTTTAAGTCCTTAGTTTTCTAAGACTAAGAGAGATTGCAGGTAGAGCTCAGTGACAGAGTGCTTGCCTAGCATGCATGAGACCCTGAGATAGATCGCCAGACGGACTGACAGACACACACACACACACACACACACACACACACACACACACACATCATTGAAAAAAAACTGACCTCCTGGCTTCATAAGGCTGTGGCACAGACCAAATGATGTAAGAGATGTCAGAGTGCTTTGTTTTAGGGCCAGGCCATACTCTATACTCATTGAAATTTGTCTTGTCTTCTTTTTTTTTTTTTTTTGGTACTGGGGATTGAACCCAAGGACATTCTTCCTCCGAGCTACACCCCCAGCCCTATTTTTTATTCTTTATTTTGAAACAGGGTCTCACTAAGTTGCGGAGTGTCTCACTAGGTAGCTGAGGCTGGCCGAGAACCCGGATCCTCCGGTCTCAGCCTCCCAAATGCTGGGATTACAAGCGTGCGCCACCATGCCTGGCTTGTCTTGTCTTCTTTCAAAGATCAAAAGAAAGTGGGGTGTGATGGTGTATACCTTTAATCCCAATACTTGGAAGGCTGAGACAAGAGGATTGCAGGTTTGAGACTATTCTCAGTCACTTAATGAGACCCTGTTTCAAAATAAAAAATTTTAAGCCTGGCATGGTGACTCACGCTTGTAATCCCAGCATTTGGGAGGCTGAGACCGGAGGATCCGGGTTCACGGCCAGCCTCAGCTACCTAGTGAGGCCCTCCACAACTTAGTGAGACCCTGTTTCAAAATAAAGAATAAAAAATAGGGCTGGGGGTATAGCTCAGAGTTAGAATGCCTTTGAGTTCAATCCCCAGTACAAAAAAAAAAAAAAATTTGAAAAAGGGCTGAGGATATAGCTTGTAGATACAACACCCCTGAGCTCAATTCCCAGTAACCCCCTCCCCAAACCTTAAGAGTACCATAGGAAGAAAAGCGTTTTCTTTGTTCTCTGCCCTCTCCTCTCAGCCTCTGTCCTGTCCAAAGAGTGCACAGTCACTTCCACCTAAGGGAAAATAAGTAAAGGGCTTGTGTTTGGAGGTATCAGAACAGGGAACAGGAAGGGTCAGGGATTGGGCAGGAAGGTCAACCGGCTTAGTGGGTGGAGGTAGAGCAGGGACCAGGAGGTCAATGGACTGGCAGAGCATCCGAAGGCTGGGAAGGGTGGATGGGGTGATTGGGGAGAGCCTGTAAAGCAATGTCCACCATCTCCATGCTGAGAGTCACTTGGCTTTTCCAATAGGGTGCAGGGATTCTTTTAACCATTACATGTTACAGGCTAATGAGTAGGAGGCTAGTCGGGAGGGGGACGGGGGTAGCTCTGTGCCAGACCCAACCAGAAGTTAGGAAAGAATGCAGTACCATGCAGAATTGTGTGTATCTCTCTCTTATACACACACTATACACACACACACACACACACACACACACACACACACACACACACACACACACACGGGCACGCGGTGGAGAGAGAATGCTGGAGTTTTAGAAAGGCAGTCTCTTGGGTTTCATCCCAGATCAGGATCTGCATTTTAATAAGCTCCTGGGTGACTTATATGCATGTTAAGATTTGAGAAGCACTCCTCTGGCATGGTTTAAATTTTTAAAATAGAAAGGTTTGCCTGCTTAGAGAGGTTGAGAGAACCCAGAGCAATTAGTGCCAGATAAGTTTTAATTTTGCAGATGAACAGAGATACGGTTTAAAATGTGTACCTTGATGTTTTCAGTGGGAAGAAAAAGTATTTTAAGGAAACAATCAGATTAGGCCTAGTAGTATGACATTAGTTTACAAGATGTAGAAGTCCTTGTTATATATCAAAAAGGGACAACTGAGAGAGATAACAATGTGAACTTGTATAAATTGTATTCACATTTTTCAGCTATTTTTTTTTTTTTTTTGGACTGGGGATTGAACCCAGTGGCTTTCTACCTCCATGCCCAACTCTACTTTATTTTTTTATTTTAATTTAATTGATTAATTAATTAATTGATTAATTTTTGTGTTTAATTTAATTGATTAATTAATTGATTGATTAATTTTTTATGGTACTGAGGATGGAACCCAGGGGCATTCTACCTCCAAGTGACATCTTTTCTTTTTTTTTTTTATTCTTTATTTTGAAACAGGGTTTCACTAAGTAGCTGAGACTAGCCAAGAACCTGCAATCCTCCTGTCTCAGCCTCCCAAGTACTGGGATGACAAGCGTGTGCCACCATGCCCAGTATATTTTTTTATTTTGAAACAGGTTCTTGCTAAGTTGTGGAAGGCCTCACTAAATTACCAAGGCTGGCCTTGAACCTGTGATCCTCCTGTCTCAGTCTCTCAAATACTAGCATTACAGACATGCACCACCACGCCTGGCTCCACGTTTTTCAGATAAGCCAGGAAGTCTGTAAACTATAGGAAATCTACAAACTACATGAAACTAAAGAAGTCTGGCCAGAAATAGAGATTTCCAAGGGACCTGCCCGAATACACCTAAGGACAAGTGGCCGTGGTCCTCAGAGGCTTTGTTACATTGTGGTATAGTCATTATGGTAAGGGTGTTTAGAGGCTGATAGGCCCGTGTTTGGATTTTCCTGTCTCTACCGTGCACTGGCTGTGTGCCCGTGGGCACCTCACTTGGCATTCTGAGTCTCCATTCTCTCAAATGAGGTAATAATGAGGGATAATAAGTTACCTTACAGAGTTGTGGGAAGTAAGGGAGGTAATGGAGCTAAGGCACTGGTCCCAGGCCAGCGTGTAATATGAGAGAGTTCCCTTCCTCTCCAGGGAAATTCTTCCAGGACTGTGCAGATTGCAGTTTCTAAAGCCTTCCTTGGAGGAGTCATGAGCCACAGCAATTCTCAGGGAAGAAAGAAACGGGAGGGAGAACAACTCTCCGAAGGCCTGAGTGTCTGAGCCCTCTTCTCTCCCTTCCAGTCAGGGCCAAGGAAAGATGACTGGCCCAGAGGAGGAGGCTAGGCAGGGCCTGTCATCACAGCTGGGACACTTGTTCCCAATACCTGTTCATGGATTTTAATATTTCAGACTTTTTTTTTTTTTTTTTTTTTTTTTTTGTGGTACTGGGGATGGAACTCAGGGGCATTCTACCTCCGAGCTACACCCCCAGCCCTATTTTTTATTCTTTATTTTGAAACCGAGTCTCACTAAGTTGCGGAGTACCTCACTAGGTAGCTGAGGCTGGCCGCGAACCCGGATCCTCCGGTCTCAGCCTCCCGAATGCTGGGA
>PVLC010012253.1:0-36643 GCA_004027655.1 Graphiurus murinus
GCAAGCAACGCACACACCAACCAGGACCGACCTGCAAGGAGCCATCTGGCTGTGACAGAATGCGGGGCCTCCGCCCAGCCCTGTCTGGGCACAGCAAGTTCCCCAGGCTGGAAGATGCACAATGTGTTTAGTTATTTGATTACTTTAGGTATGTAAACAAAATGTGATATTGTACAAACTTGGGGTGGCAGGCACCGTGGTATAATTTACTTTGAGACATCTGAATTACAAATGCAAAAAGAAAAAAAAAAAAATGTTGGAAACCCTTTTCACGATCCCTTTGAATGGAAACTGGAATCTCAATAAATGGTGATGCTCTGAGCGAGCTGCCAGATTTATTTCCTGTTTCCCCCAGAAGGTCACTAGGAATAATTATATTTTCTTGTGAATCTGTCTTTTGTAAGAATGAAGCAAAACATTTCAGTCTCCCTAGTTGAGGCACTGCCTCTGGCCCTGTAAAAGATAAAGAATTCAATCACTCAAAAAAGAAAGAAAGGAAAAAAAGAAAGGAGCGGGGGGAGCCGTTGGAAAGGGGGAGGCAGAGAGAAAAGGCAGTTAAAATTTCTAAGTTTCGCCATGGTGCTAAGAAGACTAAACAGACTTTCTGCTTGGAGATAAAACAGAAACCCGTGCCTCTGTTTTATGAACACCCCAACCGGTAGCGTGGCTGTGTACAAAGCAGGCAGGCTCTAAAGCCAGATGGACCCCGAGAGTGTGACCGGCTTTCCCTGCCTTCCAGCTGTGTGGCCTTCAGCCAGTTGCTTGGCCTCTCTGAGCCTCCAGTTTCTCCAGCTATCACTACAGGCTGGCTTTGAGAATCACAGTACACTCAAAGCCCCAGGCCTGGGAGGCACTTTTAACGACCAGTGGGTATTGCTATAGTCTTTGAGTAGGCTGGGCCCATTTGGGCTAAGTCCTGGGGAACCACATTAGACCAGGGCAGGGGAGAATGAGTTCCTTTGTGTGCTGAGAGAATGAAGAGACTGAGCCACCAAGTCAGCCGGTGACCTGCCACCGCATTCTGGGGTCAAACGGGCTGTTTACCAACATGATCTGCTTGTGCCCTGGGGAAAGGAGCACTGTGGAAAAAGTCCTTCCAGAGACTCGCAGGTGCCTGCAAGAGCTCTGGTTTCCGAGGTCCCTGCGTGGTCTGGCCAAGCTGACCCCATCCCCCAGGCCCAAGGCAGCCCCACAGCAGGAGGAGGGAGCGTGGTTGAAGAGGCAGGGATGCCTGTCACAGTTCTCGGTAACCCCTGACGTGATGTGAAAATCTACAAGGTAGACCCTTTGAAATGCAAAAGCTCCCGGAGCCCTTCAAATGTGTTTTTATTTTCTCGGGTTCCTAAGGCTGCTTTCAGATCCACCCATCAGAATTTCCCCCTCTCAATCAACCCACATTTAACAGCGGCAAAAACAAAAACAAACAAACAAAAAAAACAACCAAGGACATCTCTATTTTTCCCCCTGAAAAGCTCAAGCATCTCCAAGTCCCTTCGAGGAAAAAAAAAAATCTTGTTCTCAGCTCCAGCCTCCCAGCATTCCCTCCAAGACCAAGACACCCTGAAGCCAAGTTTCCTTTGGCTATTTCCTCCCGTCCTAAAGGCACAGCGTGCAATGCTGCTCGGGATCTCAGAGAACTTCCATGAACAGAATCCAGGTAGCCTGCACCGTTGCACTCGCCTGCAATCCCAGCACTTGTGAGGCAGAGACAGGAGGACTGCAGGTTTGAGGGCAGGCTCAGCAACTTGGCAAGACTCAGCAACTTAACAAGACTATTTCAAAATTTAAAAATTTTAAAAGCTGGGGATAAGCCAGCTTGTAATCCCAGTACTTGGGAGGCTGAGACGGGAAGATAGCGGGTTCGAGGCCAGCCTCAGCTACTTAGTGAGGCCCTCAGCAACTTAGGGAGACCCTGTTTCAAAATAAAGAATAAAATATAGGGCTGGGGGTATAGCTCAGAGGTAGATGCCCCTGGGTTCAATTTCCAGTAAAACACACACACACACACACACACACACACAAAGCTAGGGATATAGCTCAAGGTTCAGCTGGGCATGGTGGTGCACACTTGTAATCCCAGTACTTGGGAGGCTGAAATGGGAGAATCCCAGCCAGCCTCAGCTATTTAGTGAGGCTCTCCGCAACTTAGTGAGACCCTGTTTCAAAATAAAGAATAAAAAATAGGACTGGGGGTATAGCTCGGAAGTAGAATGCCCCTGGGTTCAATCCCCAGTACTGAAAAAAAAAATGCCCCTGGGTTCAATCCCCAATACAAAAGGAAAAAAAAATCCCTCTGACCCAACTTGGTTTAGGTTTGAACAGGTACCATCAAAACCACGACTTGAAACTTCCAAAGCCCAAACCTTGACCCAAAACCATGTGAACAGGAGGTTCAGATTAAGTATCAAAGAAGCTACCTTAAAACAATGTTGTTTGGCAAAGAAAATTACTTCGCCATAAGAACCCTAGGGAACGGTAAATTGCTTTTGAATATAGACTTTTCATTGGTGTGGTCATTAATCATGTTAATGTAAACTGCACTAAAACACAGATATTCTAAGCAAGTCTTGGGCACATCAGCATATCTAAGCCTCTGGGTTTGTTTTCAAAATTCACCTCCCAGGGAACTGTTCATGGGGTCAGCTATTACAGTGCCACCCCCAACCCTGGGCCACAACCAAGGTGACCCGGTGGTTGTAAAATGAATCTTCATACAGTTAGGCAGGAAACAAACAGGGAAATTAATCAGAGAAGGGGAGCAGATGATCTTTGGACGAGTGTATTCACTGAACAAGTTTAAACAGAAACTCTCCCTGGATGAGCAGGAGTCAAGGGAGACCAGTCAACATTCCTGGCTGCAGCAGAGTCCCACAGCCAGACCCCACGGTGCAGGTTGGAGGACAGGGCGGCAGGCAAGGAAGAGAGACGCCGGGCAGAGCTAAGCGGCACTGAGCCGGGCCAGCCCCAGCCATGTGCTTCCCGCTGGCAACAGACCGGTTCTTTCAGGAGAGGAGGAGCTGACAGAAAGGACAGCTGCAGCAAAGCAGAGGCGAAGAGGCAGAGACCTCGAAAAAGCTGGGGGGAGACTGAGATTCTCCTAAGTGAAAACCAAGACCAAAACAAGCCACCTTTGGGGTTTGCAGGGATGAATCTATTAACACCCCCCACACCCGCTGGATCAATTAAAGAGAGTCCCTCCACATCTGGTTTCCATCTAAAACCGAAACTTGTATTATCAGCATGTTACATAACAAATTATGCCTGCAGGTTTCTTTTATTACACATCAGAGAGGTGTGCATGGTGGTGGTAATGATGGGGGTGGTGCTGATCTGAGGATTTGCTTGTTTCGGTCTTTTTTTTTAAGGGCAAGAGCAAGAAGTTTTCCATACAGTGTGCAATTTAACTCCAGAAAGTTATGCTGCCTGCATAAAACGTCAAGTGGCCTAAAGGCGGGCCGGGCACTCAGTCTTCAGTGCTGGGGGACCCGGCCGTGGGTGGCAAGGGTGTGCTTTTTTAAAGAGCTGTGCAGACGCCACGTTGCTCCACAGCGCCCCCTGCTGCCAGATCCCGGTATTTCACCAAGGCTCCTTCTCCAACCTCCTGCGGGGAAGGAGAGGTGGCAGGCCTTCCATCGTGGATCAGGCCCTGCACGGTGGCCCCACTTACAGGACATCCAGCCCACCAGGCTTCTACTGAACTGGAGAAATGGAGAGGCTGGGCCAGAGTGAAGGAATCAACAGAGGCAAAGAGAAAAGCTAAAAGATGGGGGGAGCAAGAGCTCAGGAAATAGCACCCCGGCTTCCTGTAAAATGTCAGTTAAGTGCAGCCACCATGAAAACAATAAGGTATGGTAAGGCTCTCTCCAAAAGAACTTTATGAACTTCTAAATGAATTCTGACATATGCAACATATCCTAAGGGGAAAACTGGTTAAAAACATTACCAATCATCCAGGGTAGGGAGGTCCCTGCCAGTAATTCCAGTACTTGGAGGCTGAGACAGGAGGATCCCAGGTTCTAGGCCAGTCTCAGCAATTTAGCAAGAACCTCGGCAACTTAGTGAGACCTTGTTTCAAAATAAAACATAAAAAGGGCTGGGGGTGTAGCTCAGAGGTAGAATGCCCTGAGTTCTATCCCTAATACAAAAAAAAAGAAAAAATTACCAATCAAAACACTGAAATGCTCTGCTTTGCCCTGACAGGATTGGGACAACCTTCTCCTACCTTCAAGTCCACTTCTGCAGCAGTGGCTTTGCTAGCTTTCATTTAAAACTTGTCTTTGATGTTAAAATGTTTGCACATCAATCTCGCCTTCTCAGAGGAAAATAAGAAGTCCTTGGGCAAAGCTATTTAAACTGGTCTTAAAATCACCTTGTTCTCTGAATGAGCACTGGGAAGAAAAAAACCACAGGCCTTCCTCCAAGCCTCTCCCTAGATTTCCTGCCTGAACAGGGCCCTGGAAGGTGGCTGAGCACATGCCGAGACCCACAGGATGGCTGACAGCCTCTAGAACTATCCAAGTGCAGACAGCCAAGGCTAGGAGGCCTGAACTTAAGACCCAAACCTTTCTCCACTAAAGGGGGCTGTCAATTGGAACAAGGAACAAGCAGCTGTTTTCTGTTTTTCTAGTCCATAGCTGAGGGGGGGGGGGTGGATTGCGGGCGGGGGATCTCCCCACCTGCAATTCAGTATCAAAACTGTAACTGACATAAGTTACTGTTAAATGGATAAATTAAAATGAAACCAAAACCTGGGCCCCAGTCAAGACGAGAGTTTCACTGGGTGGGCTGACTCCATTCCTTCCAGAGTTGGCAGACCCGGGGACTGTCTTTCCACCTGAAGACCAGGATCTGGAGCCAGAAGGGCTACCCCTACCATCCGGTGGGGACTGCTGGGAACGCATGCTGGCGTGTCATTTGGAAGTCGGCTAATATGTTGGAGCAGCACAAGCCGCTCGCCTGGCTTCCCAGGCTAATAAACAATGCCATTCCAACTCGGGCAGCAGTCAATAGAAAACAGTGCCTTTTCTCCGCCACCCGACAATTCAACAAACATTTGTTCCTGTTGAACAACCATGAGCCCGGCTCTGTGTGCACTAGCTCCAGCAAGGTGAGCGCGCACGGGCACACACGCCTTGCCCGGGAGCCGGGACCGGAATGCAACCCACCGCGGGGGCCACTTTCCCAACACCGCCGAGTCCGGATTGTACCGTATGGAAGACTCGGAGTGCGGCCTATAGGAGGCACAATCCCATTCATCAAAAGCTGCAAAGAGCTTTTCTTTGTTCACCATAGTACTAAGTAGAGTACGTGTTAATGAACCCGGGCGGTCAGGAGGAGGCAGCCCGGCACCCGAGGGCGTCCGGAGCAAGCCAGCCCGCGAGACTCGCCGCGGCTCCCGCACCCCGTCCGGCACCGCGAGCTTTGTTCCCCAAATCCCGGAGGGGGGCGGGGGGCTGCTGGGGAGGGGGGTAGCAACTTGGAGCAACGCAAACCGTGGACCTTCCAGGGATTCTGGGTTTCCTCCCCTCCTTCGTCCCGCCTCACCAAGAGAAACCCGGAGCCAGGAACCCGACTCCCACGAGCTTGCAAATCAAAGACTGCCCCCCCCCCCAAAAAAAAACCCAAACCTGTGACTCGACCAGTGACGGACGGCCCTCCTCGCCATGTGCAAAAGCCACGCCGGCACGGACGACCCCCACGAGCCGCCAGCCCCGGCCGCCCGTGCTCGCCCTCCCCGGGCAGAAGCCCCTCTCGCCCCCGCCGCGGAGCCCGCATCCCGGGAGTGGCGGCTGCAAACTTCCGCGAACAAAAGAGTTGTCTGCGAACGATGCGGAACTTCGGGGCGAGCGGGGCTCGGCGCCGCCGTCGCTGCCGCGCACCGGGGCTCAAGTTGGGAGCAGAGAGGGGGCGCCGCGGGCGCAGACCTGTGCGCGGCGACCCGGCGGGCTGATGCCCGGACTGCGCGCTGACAAGTCGCACGCCGGCCCCGGGGGCGTCTGGAGACGCAGGAACCACCCGATGCAACGCGAAGGCGAAAGAAGACGAAAAAAAAAAAAGGAAACCACCTCTGGGTGGTGGGGGTGAGTGGGCAGCCCGGGATCCCGCAGGGCTCGCTCCGCCGCCCCCGCCCCGGGTCGCTTACTGTGCCGCCCGCGGGGTGGCCGTCACCGCCGGGTCCTCCGCCGCGCACGCTCTCCGGCCGGCGCCGAGCGCTTTGTACCGAGCGGCTCCCGGGGAGGAGGAAATCGACTTGTCACTTCCTGAACTGTTTGCAACTCGTCCCTTTAACCCGCCCCGGCCCGGCCGCCCGCGCCCGCCGCCGCCGCGGGGCCGCCGATCGCGGCTGCTGGACTCGGCCGGGCGCGGTGCGGGCGGCGGCGACAGCGACAGCGACAGCGGCGGCGTGCAGGAGCGGGCGGCGGCGGCCGAGGGTGCAGAGCGCGCAGCCGCCGGTGGGCGGGGAGTGGGGGGGCTCGGCGCGCCGCCGGCGGGGCTAGAGGGCGTCCTGCGCGCGGAGCTCGCCGCCGAGGCCCCGGGACGCGGGAAGTGGCCCTGAGCCCGCGCTGCGCCACCACCGCGGCTGCCCGGGCCGGGACGAGAACCCCGGGCCGCGTGGGCTTCAGACGTCCAGCTTCCGGGTTGTAAGGTGTCGGGGTTGGAAAGAGACCATCGTTTATTTCCGTGGCGTGCAGGACGGCCGGGGAGGGAGGGGGGGTCGTTAAGGATTGTCACACTCCAGGAGCATAAAGCGCTAGTTTCCCAACTCCGGGCGCGATCGAAATAAAAGAATGTGTACTTCAGAAGCCACATCCAAAATACATGCAACTGGCGAAGGCAGGGTTTGTGGTTGCTAAGCAGAGGCAGAGCATGTTTAGCTCTGTAACTTAGGATGTTGACTTAAGTTCAGGAATGCAACCCTGATAGGAGAAGCAGGGCTTTCTCATTGTGCGGCTCACCTGGGGGAGGGGGTTGTTTTCCTTGTGAAGCGAAGCCCTAGATCTCTCCACTACTCCCTCCTACTGATGGATGTTATTTTATTGACCTTGTATCCAAAAAGAGATTTTTAAAGAGGTTTTAAAAAAGAACTCCCTATGCCTGTTTTGTGTTCTGCTCTGCCAAAAAAACAAAACACCTCATTACTTTACATGGATTGTGTCTGCACCATTTGAATGGTTCTATTCATAAATCAGGAAACTTTTTCTGTTGCTTCTAGGAACATTTAATTGGTTTTAATCCAGTGTTTCAATCCCAGTATCAAACAGAAATGAACAATTAACTTCTTGAGCTTGTGTGCACTTGAGAAACGATTATATTTCATGGCTATTGCTGAAATATTTCAGTTTGTCATCACACTGGACCCATTCTTTTCAGAAAAGCATGAGCTAACATCTCCTTTCACACTAACTACAGCTCACTCAATGATTCTGGTGCAAGGTTAGGACGGACAACAATCGGCAGAAAGGATGTGAGTCTATTTTGTTTCAAGTACACGATGTGGGATATAATCAGTTCATGCTAAGGAAACCAAAGTGAGCTAATGCCTAGAATACTAAAATACCCATCTCCTTGGCCATACACATTACTTTTCCAAAAAATATATAGTGAGGGTCATTTCAGGAATGGACGGAGGGAGGCACAAGGTTAAACGGGAGGCTGATGTCAACGGAAAGCACCGTATTTCCCTAAAGCCCCTTACTGCAGTATCTGTCACCTCAGCCTTTGCGAGTTCTAAGGATATAGTTTAATTTACTTTTTATTAGGAGGCCTAGAGTGACTCCTGCTGGCAAACATTCAGTTTATTCTTGCAATTACTAGTTCATCGGGTCAACTTAAAAAACAAGATGCAGGGGTCCTAAGCCTGGAAACAATTATTGCAACCATTATTCTTGTTGCTTTCAGGACGATGTTAGTCTCACGAAATTCCAAGGACAATGGTTGCGGGCAGCTCCTTTGCTCTAACTCAACCTTAAAGCAGCCTGGTTTTCTCTGGTTCTGAGACTTTTCTCTAGAACTAAAATTCCTGCTTAAGGAGCTGGATTACTTACCTATGAATAGTTAGCTCACATTTCTAAATTTAAGTTTTCAAAGGCAAAAATATATACATTGAGGCCCATGTAACTCAGTCTTCCTTACGATAGTCTCTTCCCACCTGATCTAATGTCTTATAAAATACCCTCACTTCTTAGTGCTAAACTTCATGGTTCTCTATCATAAAAAAAAAAAAATCCTGCCCAAAAGGTTGTTGTATTAAAGTCTTGCTCAATTCAGAACAGTTGATATAAACCCAGTCGAACTCTGATTTTAAAGTTATGTCAGCTGCAATTGGGGGAGGAGGGGAGCTAAACTGTCTACCTTTGTTCAATCCTACACAGCCAACCAAATCAGAGCCAGATTTAGAGCAAAGCCAGACACTAAACACAAATGTAGACCCCAACTGAAGAATAAATCCATAAATAATCTAAAAATGATCGCTGGTAACTTTTCCATTATCTGCAACCAACACTAACCTGATTAGGCCATGGAACACTCCAGGATGTATAAAATGCAGGGATTACTTACAGTCTCTTGTTCCAAGACCAATATATGAGACCCAGGGATAGTACACAGAAATACTAGCTTGCTAGGACCCCTCTCCACAGCACTACCAAATAGAGGAACGCTTGTGTGCATGGTATGCGCCCTACATCCACCCTAAACCACCTGGGAGATTTAAACTGAGCATCCTTCTGCATTAAGAGAGCTCCCCCATTGCGAGTTTAAAGCTCTTAAGCAACAGCAGACTAAGGGTGTATTTTATTAAGAAAGGGCGTAACCAACTATAACTTGTATCAACAAGCTAATAAAAGTCTTCACCTCTGCACATTTGTGCAGAGGAGGGTAAAGGTTGGGTCTGGATATGCACTGTCTGAGGCAGTCAGTGGGTGTCTTATTTTTGTGCCTTTAGAACCAGATAAATGTGATCCTCAAACAACAAAGAGCGAGCGAAGCTTTGAAGCTGCAACTTGTGCCAGTAAAAGCTCAGTTTCTCCCGTCAAATCTCTCTGTACCTGTGGTTGCTACAGCTCACCACTAAAAAATTATAAACTGGCTTGAGAAAGTAACATACTATTCTTCGTAGACTACCAAAGTGAACGAAACAAATGTCAGGCGTGTTATACACTGGGCCCAACAGCAGTATGCAGATGCGTGTGTATTAACCCCTTTATTCAGTGCTTCTAAAAGCCACTGCCCCTTTGTCACACTCTTGTATTAAAAGCCAGTCACTCACATTTCACACTGTTCTTTCTACAGCTGAAAAGATCTTTTTTTCAAGCAAAACCTTTTAAAATTGCTTAGAATAGATTCTGAGAAGACAGACATCACTAAATCCACCTGAAGTGTTTTCAAAGAGACTGGCTACTGAAAACAAGCTAGCAGAATATACTTCTTTGGAAATTAGGGAAAGTTTCTGGTTATAACTAAAAGCCAAAAATAAACCTATCACAGGAGCAACTTTTATATGTGAATCTTATTCATAAAAACACATTCTATAATTCCCCCCCCCATCTATGCCCAGCGACAACTCACAGCCTTACCTACCAAGCACTTTTGACTCCCTAATCCTTCTGTTCCTTCCTGCTGATTCTTTTCATCCACTGATGAAAATGCATTTTGGCTCCGGAGGGAATCCTATCTATACATGTGTTTATATATACATTCTATATATATATAATCATATGTAATCACATCTATGTATATGCTATTTTAACCTTTTTAAAGAGTCACTTTGGTTCTTGAAGACGAAATTACTTTTTGCTCCAAGAACTAAATAAAACATTTACTTTCATTGAAAAATCACCACAGCCGTGGATTTAATGACACCAAACCCGCTCCTTTGATACAAAGTAAGAGTTGGAAGCAGAGCATGTGAAGCCGCACAGCTTTGTAACTGACTGTCTAGCACCACTGAGGTAGAAAGCCTGCCAGCTGGGGCGGCATTGTGCGCCACAAAGTGTGGGGTGGAAGCCTCCGTCCTGAGCACAAACCCTGGCTTCCAAGTTGGCAGGTGCTGAAAACCCAGCAAATGTCACGCTTGCAACTCACCGGGTGGAAGAGCTCGGGGGAAGTAAGCTCAAAAGAACACAGCAACAGTTAAAACTGATTGCACTTTTCGATTACCTTTTGGGTTGCAGTTAATAGTACCTATTGGTGTTGTGTGCTCTAAGAAAACACAAGCATGGGAGCAGACAATGGAAAGTTTATGCATAGCCGGGCGTGGTGGCGCACGCTTGTAATCCCAGCATTTGGGAGGCTGAGACTGGAGGATCCGGGTTCGAGGCCAGTCTCAGCTGCTTAGTGAGGCCCTCTGCAACTTACTGAGAACCTGTTTCAAAATAAAGAATAAAAAAATGGGGCTGGGGCTATACCTCGGAAGTAGAATGCCCCCTGGTTCCATCCCCAGTACTGCAAAAAAAAAAGAGAAAGAAAAAGAAAGTTTATGCATGCTAAGTCAAAAGAAAAAAAGTATGCTGGGTGCATGCCTGTAATCCCAGTACTTCAGAGGCTGACACAGAAAGATAGCAGGTTCAAGGACAGCCTCAGCAAGTAGTGAGACTCTCATCAACCTAGCAAGACCCTGTTTCAAAATAAAAATAATAGCCGGGCGTGGTGGCGCACGCTTGTAAGCCCAGCATTTGGGAGGCTGAGACCGGAGGATCCGGGTTCGAGACCAGCCTCAGCTACCTAGTGAGGCCCTTCGCAACTTAGTGAGACCCAGTTTCAAAATAAAGAATAAAAAAATAGGTCTGGTGGTATAGCTCGGAGGTTGAATGCCCCTGAGTTCAATCCCCAGTGCCAATAATAATAATAATAATAATAATAATAATAATAATAATAATAATATCATCAGGCTGGGGGTGTAGCTCAGAGGTAGAATGCCCCTGGGTTCAATCCTCAGTACCACAAAAAAAAAAAAAGTATAATAAAGGCTTTCTACTACGTTCAGATACTAGCATATGAAAACTTACCAAACCAATTTTACTCTTCTAATACTAAGGTTCATAAGCATAATCCCTGATATACTTATGATCTCAAGTGAGGTAGATTTAACATCACTATAAAGTGGTTAGTCATCTACAACCTAGCCTGCCTCAGGGCCTTCACCAAAAATATAGCTTAAAAATTTTATACTGGCCAGGTGGGGGGCACACACTTGTAATCCCAGTACTTAGGAGGCTGAGACAGGTCGCGGGTTTGGGGCCAGTTTAAGCTACTTAGTGAGACCCTGTTTCAAAACAAAGTATTAAAAAATAGGACTGGGGGTGTAGCTCGAAGGAAGAATGCCCTTGGGTTTCATCCCCAGTACTGCAAAAAAAATAAATAAATAAAAATTTATACTGTTTTCATATTACTATATATGCTTAATTTAATCTAAAATATATTTCAACTGTACACCCAGCCTACACATTTATGTTATCATATCATCTTCAACTTTTTTTCTTAAATATCCTTTAGAGGAATTCGCATTTAATATTTAAGATATAAGCCCAAACTTTAATTTTTCTGTCAACTACCTGCCATATAAATCACTGCTTCCAGAAAAATCTATTTTTAATTCATCCCTAGTGATATGCCTAAAACTGCTGCTCTCCTACCTATTCGCCTAAAAATGAAAATGTCACTTCCATCAGGTAAAAAAGAAGCTGCGAAAGTAGGTACAGTTCATGATTTCACAGAGCTTAAATGCTCATGCTAAAAAATGAATACACGCCAGCATGGTGGCACATGCTTGTAATCCCAGTACTTGGGAGGCTGAGACCGGAGGATCCGGGTTCACGGCCAGCCTCAGCTGCTTAGTGAGGCCCTCCACAACTTAGTGAGACCCTGTTTCAAAATAAAGAATAAAAAATAGGGCTGGAGATGTAGCTCAGAGGTAGAATGCTCCTCAGTTCCATCCCCAGTACCTTCTTTTGGATTTAAAACACCAGGGGAGAAAAATTGAGTCTCTGATTCCAACGGATGGCACATTCCTAGGAGCAATATGAACAGGTGAGACTGCCTTACCTTTCCTCAGCAGTTTGTCGGTCTGTTATATTGACCAAAGGCAAAGATCTTCTGTTTTAGTTCATACCACTACCATCATGAGAAACGAGCCCTGCCTATTTTGTAGGTGCACAGCCTACAATTGTAGCATAACCATACCTGAAATATAAAGGAATTTATATGACTGAGGACGGGCCTGGTGGCGCACACTTGTAATCCCAGTACATGGGAGGCTGAGATGGGAAGATCACGGGTTCACGGCCAGCTTCAGCTACTTACTGAGACCCTCTGCAACTTAGTGAGAGCCTGTCTCAAAATAAAATAAAGAATAAAAAACAGGGCTCAGGGTGTAGTTCGGTGGTAGAATGCCCGAGTTCAATCCCCAATACTGAAAAAAAATAATAATAATAATCTTATCCCAGGGCTGGGGATGTGGCTCAGTGGTTGAGTGCTTGTCCAGTATGCAGGAGGCTCAGCGTCATATCCCCATATGCACAGCTCCACAAAAAGGTAAAAAAAAAAAAAAAAAAAGAAATTCATATGGATGAGAAGTTATCTTGCTTTTTAAAATACTAGTTTAGGTGGGCGAGGTGGGGTATGCTTGTAATCCCAGTACTTGGGAAGCGGAGACAGGAGGATCACAGGTTCAAGGACAGTCTCAGCAATCTAGTGAGACCCTGTTTTGAAATAAAAATAAAATAGGGCTAGGAGTATAGCTTGAAGGTAGAGTGCCCCAGGGTTTAATCCCCAGTACCATAACAAATAAATAAAGAAAGAAACCTGCCCAATTTTAAAAAAAAATGAAGTTCTGATTATGTTCTCTTCTAAAGAGGTACATAATCTTTTTACGTGGTGGTGAGGTTGAACCCAGGGGCAATCTACCTCCAAGCTACACCTCCATCCTTTTTTATTTGGGAACAGGGTCTAAGTTGGGGAGAGTTTCATTATGTTGGTGAGCCTGACCTCGAACCTGTGATCCTCCTGTCTTAACCTCCCAGGTACTAGGATTATAGGCATGCACCACCATACCCAGCTGAGGTACATTATTTTACTGACCTCATCTCCATAGGACTTTCTTAAATGGTTCAAAAGTTCTTTGGGATCAAGTAGAGAAAACATTTCTCTGGCCAACATTTATTTATTTTTCTTTTTTCTTTTTGTGGTAATGGAGATTGAACCCAAGGACATTCTACCTCTAAGCTACACTCCCAATCCTATTCTGTTTTTTATTTCAAAACAGGGTCTTGCTAAGTTACTGCATGCTGGCCTGGAACCTGCAATCTTCCTGTCTCAGCTTCACAAGTACTGGGATTACAGGCATATGCCACCATGCTCAGCTTCTGGCAAACACTGCTGTCATCATTCTAGGCACCCTCGACACTAAGATATTCACTTAGCCACCAATAAAAAGGTTAAAGAAAGAAATCTGGGCTAGGCATAATGGCACGCATGTGTGATTCCAGTACTTGGGAGACTGAGACAAGAGGATTGCAGGTTCAAGGACAGCCTCAGCAACTTGCCAAGACCCTTAGCAACACAGCAAGAAGACACTGTTTCAAAAACACAAAATAAAAAAGGCTGAGGTATACTTTAGAGGTTGAATGTCCCTGGGTTCAATCTCCAGAATCATAAAAAAAAATAATAAAAAATTTTAAAAAGCTGAGCCCAGTGGTACATGTCTGTAATCCCAGTACTTGGAGACCCTGTTTCCTTTTTTTTGCGCTACTGAGGATTGAACCCAGGGGCATTCATTCTACCTCCAAGACCCAGGGGCATTCTACCTCCAAGCTACACCCCCAGTCCTATTTTTTATTCTATATTTTGAAATAGAGTTACTAAGTAGCTGAGGCTGGCTACGAACCTATGATCCTCCTGTCTCAGCCTCCCAAGTACTGGGATTACAAGCGTGCACCCCCACACCCGGCTCTGTGAGCCCCTGTTTCAAAATAAAATGAGCTGGGAGTTCAGAGATGAACATCCCTGGGTTCAATCCCTGGTACCAATAAAAATAAAAATAATAAAAAGTAAAAAGATCTGGGGGTGTAGCTCAGAGGTAAAAAAAAAACCCTGGGTTCAATCCCCAGTAGTACAAAAAAATCAAAAAATAAATCTGAAAATAAAAATTTCTGTAGACTAGCATAAACAACTGGTTCACTGTACTTTTACATACTTAGTCAGTTCCACTATAAGCTAAAGATGAATCAGATAAACTACTTAAAATATAACTCAACACCAAAACTTTAAAAGCCACTGTGAATGGCTCTGTTAACAGCAAGGAAAAAAAACGTGACTCAGAGACCAAAGAAATCAAATCTGGATGATGCAGGGTGAGAGCTCATTATAAAATCTTGGCCCACTGCTTCCTAACTGGTCAGTAAAAAGACCAAATCCAGCTTAACAACTCTCCTTAAACCGAATGCCACCAACTTTCTAACGCGCGACCCTCTAGGGCCCTGCTCTTGGGCCCTGCTCGGCATCACCTGGAGCAATGTCTGGCACTAACTAGGATCTAGTGAAAGAAAGCGCACCATAACCCAGCCCATTTTTTCAATTCAAATGCATCCACATTATACCCATCACACCTCCTTTTATTACTGAATAATTACTGCTCAAATGATCTAAATCTGAGGGCTCTTCCTAGCCTCTGCTGAAACACATCATAAAGGGTTATCTCCTGAAAATCTGGCCTCATGCTATCTAGTCCCCATTCCTTAACTGAACAAAACAGTGCTCTGTGTCGGGCATGGTGGTGCACACCTGTAATTTCAGTACTCGGGAGGCTGGGACAGGAGGATTACAGGTTTGAAGCCAGCCTCAGCAACCTAGGGAGACCCTGAGAAACTCAGTAAGACCCTGTTTCTGAATAAAAAATAAAATCAAGCTGGAGGTACAGTTCGAGGTAGAATGCCCCTGGGTGTTCCATTCAGCACCAGCCCTAGCTAGAAACTAAGGAAGGAGCTACACAGTATAATTTTTTTTTAAGATAGTTTTAAAAGGCCCGCCTGTTCCAAGCATTCTCTCTCACTTATCTCTGATTCCTTGTAATCTCCTCTCTCTTTAATCATTCACAGAACACAAATGCCTTTCAGTAGAACTGCATATATTAACTTGGTGGCACTGAGGGGTAAAATCCTGAACAATTCAACATATTAGCTCCAATGGGGAGAAGGGTCCTTGGAGGAAAGAAGATTTATTTGGCCTTGGAGTGTGCAAGGAATCACGCTAAGCTGCTTTATTTTATTTTCTCACTTAATATTCACAACCCTATTAGGTAGGGTCTACACCACTGATTCTCTCTCCACTCTATCAAGCTGCTTCAAAGAAAGGCATGGAAGAGAAACCAACCTTAAATAAGGACCTCTTAAACACGAGCACTTTGCTGGAGTACTTCAGCTTCATCGGGGGGATGAGCGGTCACGGGGACAAACTGGTAGCACCCACAGAGGAAGAGGGCACAGAGGGGCAGACCCTGTGCTGAACGCACACACCAGACTCTGAGTGGCACCAGGCGGCACACACCTCAAGGCCCAGAACTTCAGGAGTAAATGAGGTCGTCCATGAGTGTGCACGTGTGTCTGGGGTGCAGAGAACAAGATGATCATGACTTTCCTTGGGCTCAGTCTTGATCTCAGTCTTTCTATATACAAAATGGAAGCAGACCGAATGATAAGATGCAAATTTCTGGGTTTATTGGACAAATCCTCACTATGGTCAAATGAATAGAAACTGAATTATCAAATATATATCAGAGACAATCAATACTTAAATCTAAAGTTAAACAGAGCATGTGATTTTTTTTTTAGATTGAAAAATACTCATCTGATTGCTTCAAATATTTTATTATGTGTACATACATTTTTTTTTCCATATACAGATACCTTGGTTTAAAAGAGCCATCAAGTAGCTGGGTGTGGTGGCGCACGCCTGTAATCCCAGTACTTGGGAGGCTGAGACAGGAGGATTGCAGGTTCAAGGACAACCTCAACAAGTAGTGAGACTCTCATCAATCTAGTGAGACTCTGTTTCAAAAAATAAAAATAAAAATAGGGCTGGGTATGTAGTTTGAAAGTAGAATGCCCCAGGTTCAATGACAGTACCACAAAAAAATAAAAAGTTAAATAAAACAACAGAGACATCAAGTTGTTTAAAAATTGACATTTAGGGCTGGGCCTGGCAACATACTCCTGTAATTCCAGTTCTTGGGAGGCTGAGACGGGAGGTTCAAGGACAGCCTCAGGAACTTAGTGAGGCCCTAAATAAAAGAATTAGAATAAAAGAATAAAATAGGGCTGGAGGTATAGCTTGGAGGTAGAATGCCCCTGGGTTCCATCCATAGCACCACAATCAATCAATCAATCAATCAATCAATCAATCCAAAAAGACCAGGCCCTAGAAGGCTGCTGCGCTCATCCATTCATTCCTCACAGACCCTCTTCTCTCCTGGCACACAAGCAGAGGTCATGTGAACACACGGAGAGCCGGTGGTCACCTAAAACCCAAGGTGAGAGGTTGCGGAATGGAGCGTACCTTGCCAGCCCTTCGGCTTGGAATCCCAGCCTCCAGAGCCGTGAGAAACAAATGTCTGTTGTTCAGGCCCCAGATCTACAGCGTGTGATCACAGCCTGAGTGGCAGGGGTAAGGAAGAGCCTTAAAAGTTACCAACTGATGCCCTTGACTCACAGAAAGAAAAACCGAAGCCCAGAGAAGGAAGTGGATTTGCACAGGGCAACTGCTTTTCCCAAAAACAAAACAAAAAATGTTTTGGAGAGGGTGGTTTTTTTGAGACAGGGATCCCTGTGTCTCCCTGTGTTGCCCAAGCTGACCTCCTCCTGCCTCAGCCTCCCCACTTTCTAGGATTAGAGGCACACACCCCCAACCAGCTAGTATTTTTAAGTCCTATTTCTTTGACACTTATTCTATTATTTAAGAGATTTTAATTATAAAATGAAGAGAGTCAAATAAATTCAAGTAAACTTCAAGTTCAGAAAATAATCTATTTAATTTGTGGCAAATTATTAGTCAAATAACAAAAGAATTTCTTTCTTTTTTTTTTTTTTTTTTTTTTTGTGGTACTAGAGATTGAGCCCAGGGGCAATCTACCGCCACATGGCACTCCCCAGCCCTATTTTATTTTTATTTGGAAACAGAGTCTCACTAGGTTGATGAAAGTCATACTACTTGCTGAGACTATTCTCCAACCTGTGATCCTCCTGTCTCAGTCTCCCAAGTACTGGGATTACAAGCATGTGCCACCACACCAGCACAAAAGAATTTCTTACTTCTGGTTACCTAACATCTTTATTATACAAAAACTCCAGTAGGAAACCTCAGCTCACTAACTGAACAAACCTTTGGGCAAGACAGCTTATTTCATAGTAAGGTCCAGTACTCAGGACTGCCCTTTTAGTTTAATCTAGTTAATTACTTTTTAATTAAATAATAACCACAACAATTGACACTTCCAACTACAAAGCCATGTGGAATTCTATCCTATTTCTTTTTTTGTTTTGTTTTGTTTTTATTTTTGCGGTACTAGGGATGGACCCAGGAGGCATTCTACCTCCAAACTACACCCCCAGCCCTTTATTTTTATTTTTTGTTTTGAAACAGGGTTTCATTAAGTTGCAGAGGGCCTCACTAAGTAGCTGAGGCTGGCTGCGAACTCAGATCCTCCTGTCTCAGCTTCCCAAGTGCTGGGATTACCAGCGTGCACCATCACGCCTGGCTCTATCCTCTCTCTTGAACAAACTATAATATCAATCTCCTCTCAGGCTTGTGTGCCTTACTTATGACTGCTTTACAAAAGTCAATAAATACAGCCAGGAGCAGTGGCACAGGCCTGTAAGCCCCATACTTGGAACATTGAGACAGAAGAATTGCAGGTTCGAGGCCAGTCTCAGCAATTTAGCAAGAACCTGTTTCAAAATAAAAAATAAAAATAAAGGGCTGGGGGTATAGCTTGGAGGTAGAATGCTCCTAGGTTCTATCCATGGTACCAAAATAATGATAATAATAATAATAACATCAATAAATATTACTCTCATTCAAAACAGTATAAAATCAGTTTCAGTGAAACACAAATGGATCTCAAACATCCGATTTAGAAATAACACAACATGTAGTTTTTGCTCACAATTTCAGGCCTTTCTTCCAGAATTCAGCCCAGTATGTTTTATTAAATACCATATTATGATTTTCCCTTTTCAGCATCCAACTCGGCTTCTTATTGAAGACATGGAAGGAAAACCTAATTATCACTGCTTCAGTGCACCTAAATTTATTTCATTACCAAAACCAACAGGGTAGAGCTAGAAGATGCTGTCCCAGAAAGGCAGGCGCCGTGCAGCGTGAACCGCTCTCTCCCCTCCTCTTCCTCTCCACACCCGCCCCACAAAGTTCCACAGTCGGAACTCATCCTAACGTTTTTTTTTTTTCACCAGGATGTACTAAAATTAGATGGGAACAAAGGGCTGACATTTTCCTATTAGCAGAAGGGTTAGGAGGCAAATGTGAACCGGCAGCACCCACACTCGGCTACATTTAGCCGCTGCCTCACCAGTCTCCTCTTGGAAGCAGCAAGGCAGGTGAGGGCGGGGGAGACAAACATCCCCGCGCAGCGCGGCTTCCCTTCTACCAGCCCTGGGAGTCAGGGCTCCATCTGTACAGCTCACAGTCCTCTTAGTCAACCAGAGCATTTTCATATTTCTTATTAGGATATGCTGATATTACCCAGGATATGCTAATTGCCGGACCACGAGTAAATGTTTATGCATTTGAGAAAACGGATGGATTCGACTCTCTTAAGCTGCAGGACAAGCAAGCGCAATAAAGATCGCTCACTAAAATACTTTTCATTTGCTGATGCAGTAATAACAGCACGTATGTAAAAATATAACATGGGAGAATGTGTCACTTCTTCAGAAAAGAAGAAAGACATTTCTTCTGAAAAGTAAAAAATGTAGGTTTGGGGGCTTTATACCTTCTTTTAATAAGCTGGGCAAGTAATCTGCAAATAGTTTAAGGCACAATTGCTTGCTTGGTTGTAAGTCTTTCTTACAATAGTATCAGCATGACAAAAGTACATTCCGCCAGCCTATACAGCCCAGTTTTTGAAGTTCTACTTCATAAAAGCAGGATATTGATACATTCATGTCTTGGGAATTATTCCTATCTTTTTAATTTGGTTTCCCTGGGCCTAAACTTCAGGTCCACACAGTGACAGCTCAAAATTCAGCGAAAGAAACCCTTGTAATGATTTGTCTAATGCACTGTGTTACACAGATTTTTAAAACTCAGTAAGTACCGACTCAAGCTCGCTCTTTTTTTTTTTTTCCTAGTTACTGGAGCCCATCTTGACATCTAAGCGGGAAATGAATGATCTTTCAACAACACTCCAGGGATTTTGCTAAGGTCATATTCAATCATTCATTAGGCTTCTTACCCGTCGCTTTTCAGAGTTCCATTGTAGAGCTGGTTTTATTCAGCATTTATGTAGCCTGTGGGCTTGGGTATTTGTCTGCTTAATGTTGAGTTTCATTTCTATGCCCCTAACATAGGAATCCATCAATTGACCAAAGAATTTCAAACTATTCTTTCACTTTTCTAACAAATTGCATGGTGTGTATGAAGAATAAATTAGCATTAATTTTCTTCCATTAACTGTTAATAAAACATGCTTCTGCATTCCTCCTTCTTCTAAGGACATCTCTGTTTCCTGCCTACCTAAAAGAAATGATAATGATTTCCTAATTCTTTCCCACTATGCAATTGTCTTTCAATCTAATAATGGTCCTCGCCTCCCACAATCAAGCTCTACATCATGGCAGCCTTTTTCCAGTAACACAGACTGGACAAGACGCCTTTCAAGCCCCCCACCCCCTACAATTAGCTGAAGAGGTTACTACTGCGGAACACAAGACACTCCGTCTGCAGCTCTCAAAAGCAGAAGGCTTCTCTGGAGCACACAAACTCCAGTAGTTCACAGAGCCAAAACCAGGAAATCAAAACCCAGGTTCCTCCCCTGAAGACGAAATGACTGTTCACATTTGTACGTATTTTCATTGTAGGCTGCCAGACAGAGAAAGAGACAGGCACACACAAACATAAACACAAGCCTACAAAATAAAGTTATTTAGGAAAACATAAATTAAAGTCTAGTAACATAGCCAGGGTTACTATATTTCTCTGCACACCAATTTAAGGAAAATTATTTCAAGCTCATACAAAATGAGCTGGTATGGTGGCATATGCCTGTAATCTCAGTACTTAGGAGGCTGAGACAGGAGGATCACAGGTTTGAAACCAGCCACAGCAACTCAAAGGCTCTCAACAATTTAGAGAGACTCTAATTTCCAAATAAAAAATAAAAGGGTTGGGGGTGTGGCCAGGAGGCAGGATGTTCCTGGGTTCATTCCCCAGCAACACACACACACACACACACACACACACACACACAGAAAAAAAAAAAAAAAAAAGGCTAAACAAAATCTAGTGACTAATTTAGGTTTCTTAAAAATTAAAGTTTTTAGAAAGACTTGGTAGCACGTTCCTATAATCCTAGCTACTCGGGAAGCTGGGCAGGAAGAATGCAAGTTCAAGGACTGCCTGGTCAATTTAGCAAGATACTATCTAAAATTAAATTAAATTAAATTAAAATAAAGGGCTGAGATATAGCTTACTGGTAAAGTACTTGCCTAGCGTGCATGAGACCCTGGGTCCAATCCTCAGTACTGAAAAATATAATAATAATAAAGTTTTTATTATATTCCACATGAATATGAATTGAGGTCAACATGCCGAACTGCATAACAGTGTTATAGAAATTCAAAAATAAATAATAATTAAAGCATATTATTCATAAAATGACAAAAAGTCTTTTGTATATTTTTTGCTCCCTTCTTTCCTAAAACTAAACAGAAGATTTCATGCATATCACAGATGAAGAAAAAAGGCAAGTTCACTGCTACTATAATGGGGGGGAGGAGAATCAAGGACAGTATGCACTTATTTTAAAATGGCTTTAGTCACGCTGCCAAGAGGAGTGTCAGGTTTGATTCTCACATATAGAAATGCCCATCCCAAAAAGCAACACGAACTTGTGCACCTGGCTTAAAACAAAGTATTCTAAAAGCCTTCTTTGGCTAATTGGTAGAGCCCGCCCTTTCAGGCCTTGAATCAAGTCCCTTTGGACTTGCACACGCACTTCCTGTGCACAGCACGGCCGAGTGCAGCACCAACCTCCTCATGAAAAGCCACAGCTCCGTGCAGCTCCACAGAGAAAGCTCGTTTGCATTTCAAACAAGTTTCCTCAAAATAAGTGTCTTTGATAAAGTACAATTACAATTCCAACTTCTTATCCACAGAAAACAGCATTCAGTACGTAACTTGCGGCTCCTTTTCTGTAACTGCCTAATTTCGCTCACAGTTACCATACATTCATAAGATTTAACAATACTCTTTAATAATAATGTAGTTATGTTTTATTTTCATTAGCTTGGAGATATTCACTGGCTTGGTTTTTTACAACTTGATAGCATTTAAAAATATTAATTCTGAATCTTCCATTTGTTCTGATTCAATCCTTAAGAGGCAGCTTTCTAGCAGGATTTAAAGTGATAAGCCAGGCCGGGCGTGGTGGTGCACGCTTGTAATCCCAGCATTCGGGAGGCTGAGACCGGAGGATCCGGGTTCGCGGCCAGCCTCAGCTACCTAGTGAGGCACTCCACAACTTAGTGAGACTCGGTTTCAAAATAAAGAATAAAAAATAGGGCTGGGGGTGCAGCTCGGAGGTAGAATGCCCCTGAGTTCAACCGCCAGTACCGCAAAAAAATAAATAAATAAAGTGATAAGCCGTGTGGTGGCACAGGCCTGTAATCTCTGCACTTGGGAAGCTGAGACAGGAGGATCACAGGTTCGAGGACAGCCTCAGCAAGTAGATTTATCAACCTATCGAGACCCTATTTTCAAATAAATAAAATCGGGCTGGAGGTGTAGCTCAAAGGTAGAATGCCTCTGGGTTCCATCCCCAGTACCACAAAATAAATAAATAAATAAACAAATAAATAAATAAAGTGATAAGAAATGGCAATTCTTTTTTCCTAACCTTATCAGCAGCTCCATGAATCAAGGGGGAAAAAAACAAAACCCATACCTTTACCTTCACAAATGGAACAACCATACCCCACAAAGTAACTGAGGAGCTTTTGAAACAAAGACCCATTTCGTGGTGGCGCACACTTGTAATCCCAGCAATTGAGAGGCTGAGACCGGAGGATCTGGGTTTGCGGCCAGCCTCAGCTACCTAGTGAGGCCCTTCGCAACTTAGTGAGACCTAGTTTCAAAATAAAGAATAAAAAATAGGGCTGGGTATAGCTCAGAGGTAGAACACCCCTGAGTTCAATCCCCAGTACCGCAAAAAAAAATAGTAACATAGAAAGCTCATCTGGAGCCAGGCGTGGTGGCGCACGCTTGTAATCCCAGCATTCAGGAGGCTGAGACCAGAGGATCCAGGTTCGCGGCCAGCCTCAGCTACCTAAGTGAGGCACTCCGCAACCTAGTGAGACTCGGTTTCAAAATAAAGAATAAAAAATAGGGCTGGGGTGTAGCTCGGAGGTAGAATGCCCGAGTTCAATCCCCAGTACCGCAAAAAAAAAAAGAAAGCTCATCTGGAATTGTGTGCACGGATGGCTTTACCTATACTAGCTTGTACCTAACAAAGATATGTAATTACAATGCACCAAATAAGGGAAAGATGAAAAAAAAAATTTGTTACAGTTACACCTGGAGATTTTGGATCTACGTAATGCGGAGCCCACTTCTATTAACCTGGCTGAAACAGCTAAGACATTTGTAGATCGGCTTCAAGCCTTGGTCACTACCTGGCCCTGGTTTACCTCCTTGCTAGGAGGAGTTATCGTAGCAACAGCAATAGTCATTCTAGGTTTATGCATTCTACCACTTGTTGTACGCCTTGTGATCAATGCCTATCTTAGTATATGAGCAGATTTACATGGAATAAAACTGAAAGCACTGCCTCGCACAGGGCCTGGTAGTCAATGACGGGTTCGATTTTCTCAGGGCAAATCAACCTAAGACAGGGCTTGTTGAATGACTCATCGAAATCCCATGATGGGTAAGATTAAGCGCCTGGTAGGAAACAACCTAAGACAGGCACAGTCCTTCATGCATTTTAAAATAAAAACGGGGGAGTTGTGGGAGCCCAGCTGGGCCCTCTCCCCTCTGGCAATTGCGATATGCATATATGAGCAATTATACGACTCTTCTGCTATGGCTACATTGGCGTCTCGAAGTCTGGAGATTGCTCCTAGGATGCGTAGATGAAAGACCCTCCTACTTCTTGGAAAGTAAAGATATGACCCTAAAGGAGTATGGTTTTATGACTCTAGAAAGTTTGCTTTACCAGGCTATGTTAAGAATGTGGGCTATAGGTGTAAAATGAAGAAGTGGTGCTATTTGTGATCTGACAATGATTGATATGTCATAAATGTCTATGTAACCCTGTTGTACTCAAGAAATGTATTAAAAATCCATGCTGAAAATAAATAAATAAATAAATAAATAAATAAATAAATAAATAGAAAGAAAGCTCATCTGCTTGGATTGTTGCTTTAAAATAGCACACACTTGGCTGGGCGTGGTAATCCCAGTACTCTGGAGGCTGAGATAGGAGGATCACAGGTTCAAAGCCAGCCTCAGCAACTTAGTAAGGCCCTCTGCAACTTAGTGAGACCCTGTTTCAAAATAAAGAATAAAAAATAGGGCTAGGGATGTACCTGGAGGTAGAATGTCCCTGGGTCCCATCTCTAGTACCATAAAAAATAAATAAATAAAATAGCAGATACTTAACCACTCAAAATTCTAATTCTAAACTAGTACTTGTCTATTATCATATTTTTTTTTTTTTTTGCGGTACTTGGGATTGAACTCAGGGACATTCTACCTCCGAGCTATACACCCAGCTCTATTTTTTTTTTTTTTTTTTTTTTTTTTTTGCAGTACTGGGGATTAAACTCAGAGGCATTCTACCTCCGAGCTATACCCCCAGCCCTATTTTTTATTCTTTATTTTGAAACCGAGTCTCACTAAGTTGCGGAGTGCCTCACTAGGTAGCTGAGGCTGGCCTCGAACCCGGATCCTCCGGTCTCAGCCTCCCGAATGCTGGGATTACAAGCGTGCACCACCACGCCCGGCTCCACCCAGCTCTATTTTTTATTCTTTATTTTGAAACAAGGTCTCACTAAGTTGCAGAGGGCCTCACTAGGTAGCTGAGGCTGGCCGCGAACCCGGATCCGCCGGTCTCAGCCTCCCAAATGCTGGGATTACAAGCATGCACCACCACACCCGGCTTTATCATAATATTTGAAATCAGACAATTGATGGGAAAAAAGATTGGATCTCAATAAGCTATAAAATTATGTTTCTATAACTTAAGATCTCCCATCTCATAAAACCAACACAATTTTTAAAAATTTAAAATGTATATATTGTGAATTTTTTACATTTTACATATTATATAAAAGCTTTCCCAAAACTTATTTTTGTTCAAAGTTCATATAGATGTTTTTAGTTATCTGTGCAAGGCAAGTACTAACCTTAATGTACTGTTGATCTCAATTAAAGACTCAGTCAAGCAGGGTGTGGTGGCGCACACTTGTAATCCCAGCATTTGGGAGGCTGAAACCGGAGGATTCGGGTTCGTAGCCAGCCTCAGCTGCTTAGTGAAGCCCTCCACAATTTAGTGAGACCCTGTTTCCAAATAACAAATAAAAAAATAGGGCTGGGGCTGTAGCTCGGAGGTAGAATGCCCCCAGGTTCCATCCCCAGTACTGCAAAAAAATAAAATAAAACAAAAAATAAAGACTCAGTCAATCCCCATCCCTCAGACAAGAAAAAGACTGTTAGACTTCCTCGATACTGAAGAGACAGTTATCAATAAGCAAACAATCTATTAGTTTTCTAATCCAATAGGCATAAAAAGTTGAAAATTATCAAAAGTTATATGACTTTTTAAAATTTTGCATTATAATACCAATATGAAAATATCCCAGCCAGATGTGGTGGCAAAAACCTATAATCCCAGTACTTGGGAGGCTTAGACAGGAGGATCACAGGTTCAAGACCAGCCTTAGCAACTTAGTGAGAAATTCAGCAATGTAGCAAGACCCTGTTTCAAAATAAAAAAATTTAAGAAGGCTGAGAGTATGACTCAGAAGTAGAATGTCCTTAGCCGGGCGTGGTGGCACACGCTTGTAATCCCAGCATTTGGGAGGCTGAGACCGGAGGATCCGGGTTCGCGGCCAGCCTCAGCTACCTAGTGAGGCACTCCGCAACTTAGTGAGACCCGGTTTCAAAATAAAGAATAAAAAAAATAGTGCTGGGGGTATAGCTTGGAGGTAGAATGCCCCTGAGTTCAATCCCTAGTACCGCAAAAAAAAAAAAAAAAAAAAGTAGAATGTCCTTGGATTCAATATCCCCCCAGTACCAAAAAAAGAAAAAGAAAAATACTAACCAAAATACAAAGTGCATGGTGCATGCTTGTAATCCCAGTACTTGGGAGGCAGAGACAGGAGGACCACAGGTTCAAGACCAGTCTCAGCTACATAATGAGGTCTTCCGCAAGCTAGTGAGACCTTGTTTCAAAATAAACAACAAAAAATAGGGCTGGGGGTAACTTGGAGGTAGAATGCCTCTGGGTTCAATCCTCAGTTTGGCAAAAGAAAAAAAAACAATATATAAAC
The DNA here is from genome assembly GCA_004027655.1 of Graphiurus murinus. Classification (NCBI taxonomy): domain Eukaryota; kingdom Metazoa; phylum Chordata; class Mammalia; order Rodentia; family Gliridae; genus Graphiurus; species Graphiurus murinus. The sequence continues at coordinate 25,779 of PVLC010012253.1, forward strand.
TCAGTCTTGCTACATTAGCCCCTCAACAGGACATCTCTGTCTCTGTATACCCTAAGTGCTTATTAACTGACACCACCCTCTGACAGAAGAAAGACAAAACCCAGCTCCACTAACGAGGAGCTACTGAGCTCCTAAAAACAGCTGCCCGATGATTCTAACCGCATCTCACAGGTAGCAATTCTAGTTCCCCCTCTGACCTGGAAATGCCACAAAGGTAGAGATTTGGCCTCTCGGAGGCAGACTAGGCGAGAAGAAGGGTCTTAGAGTCAGACGAACCAGGTGAGCATCCTGGCTCCGTTCCGCGCAGTCTGTTTGACCTTGCAGAAGTGACTCTGCTTCTCTCGGCTTCAGTTCCTCATAGGTACTGGGAGGATTCAGTGCTGCATTAACATAACTTAACCCTGGGCTAGCATGTAATAACATCTTAGTTCACTCTCCTCCTACCCCGTTATCCCTCAGTGTGCACAATGCATTCAGCTACACACAGGCTCAATAAACACTTCTTAGCAGCTGATACATTCTCTGGTTTTTATTTAACTATATATATGATGGCCAGGAAACTTTTCCCAGGTATTAATTTTGAAATTAACCACCATTCAAGCCCCAAATAGTATTTTGTGTGTATGTGTATGTGGGGGGGGTGGGGGGGGGTTACTGGGGATTGAACCCAGGGGCATTCTACCTCTGAGCCACACTCCCAGACCTTTTTAATTCTTTATTTTGAAACAGGGTCTCACTACGTTGTGGAGGACCTCACAAGTTGCTTAGGTTGGCCACGAACCTTCCATCCTTCTGTCTCAGCCTCCCAAGTACTGGGATTACAGACATGTGTCATCACACCCAGCTCCAAAACAGTATCTTATTATGCTTCCTAACCTAATAAAACACTAAGCAAGCTGTTTTGTTTTTTCTTCCAGGGGAATCTTCATAAATAGCTATATTCAATTCAACTTTCACCAAGGCATAAGAATCAAGAATACAGTCAGGTGTGGTGGTGCACACTTGTAATCCCAGTACTTGGGAGGCTGAGACAGGAGGATTACAGGTTTGTGGCCAGCCTCAGCTACTTAATGAGACCCTCCACAACTTAGTGAGATAGTGAGACTCTATTTCAAAATAAAGAATAAAAAACAGGGCTGGGAGTGTAGCTCAGAGGTAAAATGCCCCTGGGTTCAATTCCCTGTACCACAAAAAAAAAAAAATCAAGAATACATGTTTTTTGTAAATTCATTTACTTATTTAAAAAGTTTTTATAACTGTTTAGTTACAAGAACTTGTTTTAAGTGAAAAAGAAAAATATTTACAAATACAAAATTAAATTTTAAATTATTGTTGGTCAGTATCTAAAAACCAACCACTTACATGCTGGTGGCTTTTCCAGCAGCCCAGTCTATCCATTCGCGCGTTGTCCGGTGTACTTACTAACCATTTATTTGCACTGGCATTCTTCATGTCGGGTCTACACGGCTGCGTAGCTTCTTTTAAAAAGCTACCTGAATGCGTCCAAGGAAGGGGCTCACGCTTTTTGGAAAACCAACGCTGCTACACTATTTCCAGACCTGCCTCCAAAACTGAACTTGGGTGTTGGAAGCTCTTCGAAAAATTCAAAGCCTGTCAGACAAAATTAGAATACCTTTATTAGGGACTGGATCTCATCGTAAAGGGAAATAGATATTAACATTGTACTTGTAAATTCTTTTTTTTTTTTTTTTGCGGTACTGGGGATTGAACCCAGGGCCATTCTACCTCTGAGCAATACCCCCAGCCTTATTTTTCATTCTTTATTTTGAAACAGGGTCTCACTAAGTTGCAGAGTGCCTCACTAGGTAGCTGAGGCTGGCCTCGAACCCGGATCCTCCGGTCTCAGCCTCCCAAATGCTGGGATTACAAGCGTGTGCCACCACTCCCGGCTTTGTAAATTCTTTATAAAATTGAGTGACTTCAAACTGCAAATGGTAACAACTTCATTCTGTGATTTTCCAATTCTACTGTGTGCACACTCTGAAATGAATAAGGAACAGACGAGACCAGAAACAAATTGCAGAAAAGAGGCTCCCGCACCCCCACTTCTCCCACTTCCTGTTTCCCATCGTCCCCTCCACCTGCATCTCCCTCCAGGACTCCTTTGGAGGAAGCAGCTCCAGGACTGGATTCTTACCCAACACCAGGCACTGTTTTTTATATGCTTTGCATGTAGGAACTCGGCTAATCCACATCACACATGTAGAAGCACTTGATACAGAAAGGATAAAGAACTTGGGAGTAAAAACTAATTTGTAGAGAGAAAGTTCTGAAGAAAAATGGTGTGTTTAACGCCACTGAGCCATCTACTTAAAAACCTTCCAGGCAAGGTGGCACTCGCCTACAAGCAGATGCTCCCGGGGCTGAGGAAGGAGGATTGCAAGTTTGAAGTCAAATTCAGCAACTTAAGGGAGAACCTGTTTCAAAAATAAAAAGGGCTAAGGATGTAATTCAGTGGTAAAGAACCCCTGGGTTCAATCTCCAGGATGGAAAAAAGTAAATAAAATGTAAAATCATATGAGTATTTTTAGCACAATTTTTAAAAAGGAATTTGTAACAAAGATTAAGACCTAAACTAAACTAAGAAATGGTCTTGAAAGAAATCAGTAACTTTAAAAGCAGCAGCGTTGTTGTTTTAAAAAAAAAAACTAATTTGAAATCCAATGTCCTGGGCTCAAGTCTGAGGTTTCCCACTTGCTAAGTGAGAAGGCTGCCGGGCAAGGTGAGACAGAGTGAGGAGGGTCCTGATTCTCCCAGGTACCCTGTCCAGGGACAAGCTGCTTTCAAAGTCTGGTTTCCACCAATGTCCAGGCTCAGGACATTCCAGCAACCCCCATGTGAAGAGCAGGCACAAGCTTGACAGAGACATGACCTTCCTGGGGTGACAGTAGTGAGCAGCTCTCTCTTTTGCCAACAGAACACGATGAGCCCAACACGAAAGCGCAGAATGCTGTGTCCAGTGCAAACCCCAGTAGAGAGAACAAAGACGTGACGTGTGAGGACATCCTGAGATGGGGTGCAACGGGGGGCTGTGGGCCCGTGTGAGCCCACCTTATGCACATAAGCTTTACTCCTCGAAGCCTTAGCAAGCGAACTGGAGACCTTGCCTGTGTGCTTCCTCCCTGCGCTGGAGCAGATGCTGTCAGAGAGCCCCGTTCACATGGTACTCTCACCTCTTCACGATCAGTATATCCAATTGAGCGAAAGAAGCCTCAAATGAGCTGGTATCACTAAGAGTTTGCAAAACCAAATGAGCTGGTAACATAAAAAAACTGAATTTTTGCCTTGTGACTTCTACCCAAACTGAGCAAAAGAAGCCCACACTGCTCTCCAGGATCACAAGTTCCATGCAAGGAGGTTACAAGTATCAACGCCCCTATGGAACTCACAGGGATTTTGTAAAGATCCAAATAACAAGATGATTTTTCTAAACTATAAAAGAAGATGAAAATGTAAATGTGTGTGTGTGTGTGTGTGTTTAACTAGGGATTGAACCCCGGGGACATTCTAACTCTGATCTACATCTCATCTCTATTTAATTCTTTATTTTAAAGCAGGGTCTCACTAAGTTGCAGAGGGCCTAAGTTGCAGAGGGCCTCCCTAAGTTGCTGAGGCTGGCTGCAAACGTGTAATCCTCTTGTCTCAGCCTCCCAAGTAATGAAATTACAGGTATGCACCACCATGGCTGGCTCAAATCTAACATGTCACTATTTTTTTTTTTTTTAAACAGAGCTAAGGATAAAGTTCAATGGTACCGCATTTGCCTAACACCCTCGAGGTCCTGAGTTTGATCCCCAGAAACATAAAAAAATTAAGTTGGCTGGGTGTAGTGGCTCAGCCCTGTAATCCTAGTACTTGGGAGCCCAAGACAGGAGGATCATATGTTCAAGACCAGCTTCAGGAATTTAGCAAGACCCTGGCAACATAGTAAGAACTTATTTCAAGATTAAAAAAAGAAAAAAGAAGGGGGCACACACTTGTCATCCCAGTATTTGGGAGGCTGAGGCTCTTCACAACTTAGACCCTGTTTCTTTTTTTTTTTTGCGGTGCTGGGGATTGAACTCAGGGGCATTCTACCTCCGAGCTACACCCCCAGCCCTATTTTTTATTCTTTATTTTGAAACCGAGTCTCTCTAAGTTGCGGAGTGCCTCACTAGGTAGCTGAGGCTGGCCGCAAACCCGGATCCTCAGGTCTCAGCCTCCCGAATGCTGGGATTACAAGTGAACGCCACCACGCCCGGCTAGACCCTGTTTCTAAATAAAAAATAAAATAGGGCAGGGGATATAACTAAGAGGTAGGATGACCCTGGGTTCAACCCCTAGCACCAAAAATAAATAAACAAACAAATAAATAAATAAATAATTTTTAAAAAATAAAAGGTAAGCCAGGCATGGTGGTGCACACTTATAATCCCAGTACTTGGGAGGCTGAGACTGGAGGATCCGGGTTCAGGGCCAGCCTCAGCTACTTAGTGAGGCCCTCCACAACTTAGTAAGACTCTGTTTCAAAATAAAGAATAAAAAATAGGAATGGGGGTGTCACTCGGAGGTAGAATGCCCCTGGGTTCAATAATCCACAGTACCACACACACACACACACACACACACACACACACAGGAATTAAGGCAAAGTTGAGTTGGACTTTGACATTAGATCAACTTCATACACCAAGGATACTAAAGAACTCCACAACTGCATGCAGGCCCAGGCTGCACAATTCTGTAAGCTGTTATAAAGCTCTTAGAATCAAGTCTCTTGAAAATATATGTGTCTCCTAAAGAGGATAATAGTCTATCTTCACCCGTTTTCTATTTTGTTCTTTAGAGAGAATGAACTGTATAACCTAAAAGTGAATTTTAAGCCGGGCATGGTGGCACAAACTTGCAATCCTAGTACTTGGGAGGCTGAGACCGGAGGATCGCAGGTTCGTGGCCAGCCTCAGCTACTTAGTGAGGCCCTCCACAACTTAGTGAGATCCTGTTTCAAAATAAAGAATAAAAAATAGGACTGGGGATGTAGCTCAGAGGTAGAATGCCCCTGGGTTCCATCCCCAGCACCACAAAAAAAGAAAAGAAAAAATAGAAAGGGCTGGGATAGCTCAGAGACAGAATGAATGCCCCTAGAGCCAAGCCCCAGTACCAAAAAAGAGAAAAAACACTCTAATATATGGCAAGAGCTTCAAATTAGCCCTCACTGAAATAATGACAGCACAAAATGTGTATGCTATAGCACTATCAAGGCAAAATGCAAGATTCATTTCAATAGTTTCATGAACATATTTCAAATAAGGAGAACCTTCAGAGACCGGTAAGGCAAGCTTTACCCTAAGCCAACCTGAGCGGCCAGTAAGGAGGCTTTCAGCAGAGAGGTGTGGGAGAGTACCCGGTTACCAAACTCCAAACACCACTTTCTAAGAGACTAATGCTTCCAATATGGCTTCAATGTATGTCATTATTCCTTTGCCATTTCCTGTTATAACATTTTGCTTATTTCAATTCTGTTTTAGCTCTACAACTGAACATGAAGAGTTTACTCAACAGTTCTCAGACACAGACACGTTTTTAAGTACTCTCGACCATGCTAAAGTCTGTTCTTCATTATCAAAGACAGACAAATATGCTTTTGTCTGCTGATTCCAGGGGTAAAAGAGAACACCTGTATTTAAAAACCAAGAAAGGAACTTGCCCTACACAGTGTAACTCTCAGCGTTTATGAAAACTGTCAAGCTGCAGGAAGAGGGAAAGACTGTGGCTACGGGGGCCTCCATAGTTCTAAAGGAAACAAATTTAACGTGGAAGATAATAAAGTTAATGGCATAAAATAAAAGACGATAAATCACATGTAATTCTTGATTTCCAGAGCAATGGTAATGAAGCCACACGCCTTCCAGCCTCAAACACTTCGGGGTTTACATCATATAATCCATCAAGGCCATTGTATGCACGCAAAAGGACATGTGTGAAGTGTTCTCCCTGGCCAGTCCCTTAATACCAATAAGAAAACAAAATCTAGGACAGGGTGTGTGCAGTATGGCTATAAATAATAGCACGCAGCAAACTGCTCCCTTGAGTTACCTGATTTCTCATTAGCTTGTGACAGCTGAGGTTCAAAAATTTAACTAAATATGTAGTACCCCAGCACTCTCTTTCAAGACTTCCTCCTGAAAATTCCTCCCATTCCTCCCAAGGAAAAAATTGATACTAAATTGAAAGGGATTCTAAGGAAAAAGTAAGCACATACCTAAAGATTCTCAAAATACTTTTCCAGAAATGCCTGTGCACTGTCTGACTAAACTGGCAGATAAAATATTCCTTAAAACATTCAAGGAACAGTCTGCCAGAAAACTCAAAATGTCCTGGGTATAGGTTATAGATTCCCAATTCTTACAAGACCCTGATTAGTAGACACAGAACTAACTACATTTGGAAAACGGGACAAATAAGGATCCTGCCTTGGCAACAAACTTGGGAAAAAGGCAGTGATTTCCTCAAGAATGAGTAGGGAAGCCAGGCACCAGGCACAGTGGTGCACACCTGCAATCCCAGGACTTGGAAGGCGGAGACAGGAGGATCACAGGGTTGAGGCCAGCCTCAGCAACCTAACAAGACCCTCAGCAATCCTCCAACCCTCAGCGAAATCCTGTTTCAAAATAAAAAATAAAAAGGGGTGAGTGTAGCTCCAAATGGGGGTATAGAATGGTGAGAGTATAGAATGTCCCTGGGATCAATCCCCAGTAGCAAAAAAATAAAAAAATTAGAAGGCAGAACTTCTATCAATTCTCTACATTTTGTTTCTGTGCAATGTTAAAAACAACTAGGGATTGAGCCTAAGGGCAGTCTACCTCCAAGCTACATTCCCAGTCGTAGTTTTTATTCTTTATTTTGAAATAAGATCCCACTAAATTGCAGAGAGCCTCACTAAGTAGCTGAGGCTGGCCATGAACCTGCAATCCTCCTGTCTCAGCCTCCCAAGGGTCTTGCTAGGTTAATGAGAGACTCACTACTTGCTGAGACTGTCCTCAAATCTACGATCCTCCTGTCTCAGCCTCCCAAGTACTGGGATTAGAAGCATGTGCCACCATGCCCGGCTTAAAAGTAACCATTCTATATACACTGAAAACAAGAAGACAAATCCTAGATACCTACATGACCAATAGAGCAAGATACTCAAAGTACCTATAAAATTAAAACTCCAAGCCAGGTAGAGGGGCACACTTATAATCCCAGTACTTAAGAGGCTGAGACAGGAGGATCACAGGTTTGAGGAGAGCCTCAGCAAGTAGTGAGAATCTCATCAACCTAGCAAAACCCTGTTTCAAAATAAAAATAATAAGCTGGGCATGGTGGCACATGCTTGTAATCCCAGCATTTGGGAGGCTGAGACCGGGGGATCCGGGTTCACGGCCAGCCTCAGCTACATAGTGAGGCACTCCGCAACTTAGTGAGACCCTGTTTCCAAATAAAGAATAAAAAATAGGGCTGTGGGTATAGCTCAGAGGTAGAATGCCCCTGAGTTCAATCCCCAATACCACAAATAATAATAATAATAATAATATAGGGCTAGGGTATAGCCCAGAGGTAGAATGCCTCTGGGTTCAATCCCAGTACCACAAAAATAGATAAATATATAAACAAATAAATAAGTAAATAAATAATTCTCATGACTGAAGATTTTTAAAAGTATTACTTTCACTTGCATTATTACAAATTTGCTAGTGAGTCAGTGCACTGAAGTCAAAAGCACAATCATTTGCTTTTTTTCTAAATAATAGATTGTGTAGCTTAGCTAAAAGATTGCGCTGCTTAAATAAAGAACTTGATTTTTACAGGCTCATAAATTTTAGTACTTAACTGCCAGGATTTCTGGGAAATTTTTTAAAAAGGCCTCTGGATCTCCACCAATGTTATTTCTCTGCACTTTGTATATACAGTTAAAAGTTATTACTGAGGTCATTAACAGAGAAGAAAAACAGGCAATTCCCACAACAGAGAAGCAAAACACTACGACACTAAGGGCGAAAATCTACTGAAGTACAAGAACCCTGAAGTAAGCGCACATTTAAACACCATGTAGCCATGTACCTTCACTGAATTCGTGTAGCAATTCCTCCTTGGTCCAATTACATGAGGTTATTAGAAAAAAGCCTTTTACTTTCAACACCCTGGAGAGAGATTTCACATACTGCCTCCTCTTCTCAACAGCACTGTCAGGACTAAGGCTGACGGCGTCAAAAGTCCCTTTGTCAATACAAAGATGAAATCCAGAGAGCTCTGTGGAGAGATTCAAAAAGTCTTCTACCTATATTAAAAAACAATGCCTGCGTGAGAACAATTAACACAAAATCTTTACGAAATTAAAGTGACAACCTGTCAAAGGTTACGGATGAAAGGGTCCCTTAATTACAATGCCATCTTACATATAATAAACATATTTTCAATTTTATAGCTAACATTTACGAGCTTCATTCCAAGATCATTAAAGCCCAGATTAGTCAGAAAGGTTGACAGTATTTCCTGGACATTCCAAATGTCTACAAATTCGGAACCAAATCAAAGCCAGGTGTGGCACTGCCTAATATACCAGCACATTAAGGTGCCCACAGGCCTAGTGGATGAAAAGGTTGTTTCTGTGTAAAAGTAAAATATTTGACATATTTATCAAACTGACAAAATGTATTTGGGACTCAGGTCGCCAGGAATAAGTTTTGAAGCTTATATTCCTTGTTGTGAGACGTAATGCAAACAGAGTAAGTCAAAAGTTCTTTTGCACTGACTCAGCCGCCTATAAAGATACCACTGGGTATATGAAACGGCGTGAAGCCCGAGAAAGTCAACGGCTGGCTCAACTGTAATTACGGTACTTGGTAAGGACATGTACTTTAGACTTCTGGAGTCACACATCAGCATTCCATTTTCAATCACCTGATACAATTTAAATATTTGAAATAATATCTCCCTCAATTTTATAAAATATTTACAAAAGTTTACCAATGAACTTAATTCTGAGAAGCTGTTTTAAAAAATAATTAAGCAATTATTTCATGGTTACTCATACAAATATAATAAGGTAATTGTAAATAGAGTTTTATCTAACATTCCTATCGACTTAAAAATGTGGGTATTATGTACTTATGTTTGAAGACAGGTTCTCCCCCCTTCATATCCGAAGCACACTGTTCATTACACTGAAACAAAATAACTAACACTCTGAAGGTGTGTGTGTGTGTGTGTTTATTGGAGATTGAACCCATATTTCTTTCTTTTTTTTTTTTTTTTTGTTTTGCGGTACTGGGGATTGAACTCAGGGGCATTCTACCTCCGAGCTATACCCCCAGCCCTATTTTTTATTCTTTATTTTGAAACCGGGTCTCACTTAGTAGCGGAGTGCCTCACTAGGCAGCTGAAGCTGGCCGCGAACCCGGATCCTCCGATCTCAGCCTCCCAAATGCTGGGATTACAAGCGTGTGCCACCACGCCCGGCTTTGAACCCATATTTCTGAGCTATACCTCCAGCCCTATTTTATTTTTTATTTAGAAAAAGGGTCTCTCACTAAGTTGCTGAGAGCCTCCCTAAGTTGCTGAGGCTGGCTGCGAACCCGCAATCCTCCTGTCTCAGCCTCCCAAGTACTGGGACTATGAGCGTGTACCATCATGCCTAGCTAAAGAGCTAACTTTGAAGAACCTTCCTCATCCTAAATATCTGTGTAGAAGTACTCCAGTATTCAACAAATATTTCGTGAATACCTACGTGGAGGTACTTCTTTAGACACAGGTTATAGCAGTAAATAAAACAGAAAAGACCCCTGTAACATCCCTTATACATTCTACACAGGGAGCGATGAACACTCTGTAAGCTGCTACAGTTTGTGTCTTCCAGCATTCACGTTGGAAACGTACCCCCACGTCGTAGGTCCATGGTATTTGGAGGTGAAACCTTGGGAGGTGACTATCATTGAGGTGCCCCCTCATGAGTAAATGAACGAACGAATGAATGGAGTAATGCGTTGCTGAGGGAGTGGCTTTGTTATAAAAGCAAGCTTCCGAGCCGGGCGTGGTGGCGCACGCTTGTAATCCCAGCATTTGGGAGGCTGAGACTGGAGGATCCGGGTTCGAGGCCAGCCTCAGCTACCTAGTGAGGCCCTCTGCAACTTAGTGAGACCCTGTTTCAAAATAAAGAATAAAAAATAGGTCTGGGGGTATAGCTCGGAGGTAGAATGCCCCTGAGTTCAATCCCCAGTACCACAAAAAAAAAAAAAAAATTGTTAAAAAGCAAGCTTTCAGCCGGGCACATGCCTGTAATCCCTGTACTTGGGAGGCTGAGACATGAGGATCGCAAGTTCGAGAACAGCCTTAGCAAGTAGTGAGACTCTCATCAATCTAACGAGTCCTTATTTCCAAATAAGAAATAAAATTGGGCTGGGGGTATAGCTCAAAGGTAGAATGCCTCTGGGTTCAATCCCCAGTACCACAAAAAATAAAATAAAAGCAAGCTTTCTCTGACATGCTTGCCCTGTCACCTGGTGATGCCCTTCATCAAGGCAGGACGCAGGGAGGCCCGCCCCAGATGTCAGTGCCAGGCTGACTTCCAGCCTCTACAGCTTAAGCTAAAAACACCTCTATTTTGTAATAATACCCACTGTGCGGTCTACAGGAGTAGCAAGAGAAAACAAACCAGATAAAGTGCTATTCAGAAAATAAAAACAGTATGCCAGGCGTGGTGGTGCGCACTTGTAATCCCAGTACTTGGGGAGGCTGAGACAGGAGGATCCGGGTTCACGGCCAGCCACTGCTACTTAGTGAGGCCCTCTGCAATTTAGTGAGACCCTGTTTCAAAAATAAAGAAT
>PVLC010012254.1:0-23561 GCA_004027655.1 Graphiurus murinus
AGCCGGGCGTGGTGGCGCACGCTTGTAATCCCAGCATTCGGGAGGCTGAGACCGGAGGATCCGGGTTCGCGGCCAGCCTCAGCTACCTAGTGAGGCACTCCGCAACTTAGTGAGACTCGGTTTCAAAATAAAGAATAAAAAATAGGGCTGGGGGTATAGCTCGGAGATAGAATGCCCCTGAGTTCAATCCCCAGTACCGAAAAAAAAAAAAAAAAAAAAAAAAAGAAACTTCTAAAATTCTGAATATTCCCTTTATCCTTGAGTCAGTGCTTAGCCACTCTGAGAAAACTCATCTATAAATTGGCAATAGTAATAATAATAATTATAATAGTAATAGTAATAAATAATAATAATAATAATACCCACTTCATAGAATTGTAGTAAGCCATAAATGAAATAACAGGAAGAGTAGCTATTCCAGTACCTGTTACATTTCAATCACTCAAAGTTTATGCTTAGAGTAGAAAGGAGATTTGGGGATAAATGTTTGGGGCTGGGATTCTAAATAATTCTAAGCGAGAGAGAACCTCTCTGATCTCTGTGTCCTCCTTTATTCAATGAGAAAAATGCTTGCTCTCCCAGTCTTATTTGGTGTATGTGAGAATCACATGAGATAATGTTCATGAAAGAACCTTGACTAATTGGAAATTGCTATGCAGTTGCTGGATGCTATATTATTAACATTATAGAATTTCTCAGTACCCTGGGGGAGGGGCAGATCTCTGTTATTCTTGGATTTTCAGTGAAATCATTATGAGCGTAACGATCACAAAAGGAATGAAGCTAATTTGGGACTAATGTAACGCTAGTCATTTTTCCAGCCTCAATTTTTAGCAACAAGAGAAAGTAAGGTCTCACCTGTCTGGCAAACAAAAGAGTCTATTCTGTATTCATGCCCTATCAGTCTATTCAGGGAAAGTCTTTAAATGGGCGGTCTGGGACAAATCCCCCTGTCGGTCTGCAGGAGAACAAACTTCAAGAAGCTAAATCTTTTAAATACACTCAAACTTGGCTCCTTCTGCTGACACAGAGGGTACACAGAGGAGCACCAGAGTGCGGTATCTTTCTGCCAAGTGAAATAATCAAGCAGAACAATACGTGGTCATGTTGGAAGTGACAGAAAACAAATTCAGGAGAAAGTCTAGCATACCACTTTTCCCCACACTTAGCCAGGAGGGGTTCAGTCTCTGACTCAAAAAACCTTTTGAAATTATTTTCCATAGCAGAATTAGCTTTACTCATGAAAAAAAACCTAGAAAATGAATATCTTCACAGCTCCTTTGAAATGTTCAGACATCTTAATTCCTCATTTTCACCCAGCACTTTGGTGTTATCTCAGTTTTACAAATTGAGAACTTGAGGCTGAGAAAGGATAAACAATGTGCCAAAGCTAGACAGTAGAGGAATCTGGGTTGGAATTCAAGCCTATTTGCCTTCAATGCTCCTATGCTTTTAAATCATATTACCAATAAAAGTGACTCTAAAACATTATATAGAATTGTTTTCCATAATTCTTAAAATTCTAAGGTTCCCTTGCAGTGAGAGCTGATATCTAGTGTGGATCACACTATGTTAAAACATTGCATTGGAACAATGGACATTCTTCTTAGTATTCACTTGAAAGGGTAATAGAAACCTTTAATGCATTGCAGAGAAAATTGGCTGAAAATTAGAATGGTGAAGATTTTTAATACTTTGGAATAACTGCTTAAAAGTTAAATGTGCATATTAGTTACATCAAGCTAAATACTTGGGATTTTTGAAACCAACAATTTCGTCCAGAGCACATGATTAATTTCCTTTTAAAAATCAACAACTTGGTATCACACTTCACATCTGACATTCCTATTTTATTTTTACAATGATATCCAATACTTTGATTAGTAATTACATATAATGGAGAAAATATTCCTTTCTTACCCTGGGGCTTAACGCAAGGTAAACATGATTTCTTATTCAGGAGATACTTTTGTAAAGTGAAACATCATCTGGGATATGACTTAGAGGTAAAAATAGAAAATGATCAGATTTTGAACATGGAAAAGGAGGGAAGAAACCTTACAGAAGCTTAGAATTCAAAGGAAATGAAACAAGTTTAAATTATAATCTTGTTTTTAAAAAAAGTTAAAAACCAAAAGGAAATGAGAAGGACTCTCTACCATTTATTCTTTGAAAACTATAAAATAAGCAGGTCTGTAGCACAGAGTGATATTTAAGCATACTCTTGGAAGCCAAAGGAGAGAAGGTGGTCATTAGGCCTTAGTTGGCTTGCTGGGCCCCGGCATTTATGCTCTTGACTTCATGATGGAAATACTGAGCAGATAATCCATTGCCGTATTTTTTCTCAAATGAATTCTTACAACAACAACAACAAAAAGCTGAACAAACTATATCAGTGATTACATTTTTTCTTTTTAAAATATTTTAATTATAATAAATTAGGGGCAAAAATTTACTTGTGAGCACTTGGGAAAAATCTTAGTAACTGGAATCTATACACATTCACTAAAAACTTGTGTACACTCAGTTTCCTTCTCTATCAAAGGAGAGTGTTGGGCTAAACTTTTAAAGAAAAATTAGAAAGACTTTTAATTGTAAAAAAGCATATAACATACAATTACCATCTTAACCATGTTTAATTGTATAGTTCAATAATGTTAAGGATGTTCACGTTGTGGTGCAAACCAGTCTCCAAAACTTTTTCATCATGCACAATTGAAACTCATATCCACTGAACTCTCCATTTCTCCCTCCCACACCGCTGACGCCCACCATTCTGTTTCTATGAATTGGACTCTCAGGTTCCTCATATAAGGGCAATAATATAGAATATTTCTTTTTCTGACTAGCTTATTTTATGTAGTACAATGTCCTCAAGGTTCATCATGTAGCATGTGGCTGGGTTTCCTTCTTCTTAAAAACTGAATATTTCATTTTATGTTCATATCATGTTTTCCTTATCCAAATTCCCATCATTCACTGATAGGTATTTGGGTTCTTTCTGCTTTGTGGCTATTGTGGATAATGCTGCAATGAACATGGGTGTGCAAATGGCTCTTCAAGATTCTGCTTTCAATTCCTTTGAAAAATATTCAGAAGTGGGATTGCTAGATCATATGGTAATTTCATATTGAATACTCTGAGGGACCACTATATTGTTTTTCATAGCAGCTACACCATTTTACATTCCCAACAGTGCAAAACAGTTCCAATTTCTCCACATCTTCTCTAACATTTTTTTCTTGGGTAGTGGCCATCCTAATATGTGTGACACAGTGGCCTCTCATTGGGTTTTTGATCTGCATTTCTCTAATGATTAGTGATATTGAGTATCTTGTTACATGTTTGTTGTATTTTTTTTATTTCTATTTTTATATCTTTGGTAAAATGTCTATTCAAGTCCTTTGCCCACTTTTAACTTGGGCTAATCTTTAAGTGCTTAAGTTCAATAGGTTGCATAAAATTAAATCTACTTCATTTTTGATAGATTGGTAAGCCCAAGCACATTTAAACTTCAGCAAAACATTGATTAAGAGACTCATGATAATCTTATGGAAAAAATGAAGGGTTAGATAATAGTATCACTAGATGAGTCTGTAGTTCACCTTATGCTTTTACCTAGTCGTGTTAACAGACAAATCAACATCAAATTGTAGATTTGCCTGTTCAACATTATCATTGATGACAACATGTTTATCAAACTTGAAAAAAGCCTGAATTTAGGAAAGGTACCTAGTTGTTTAAACTACTGAAATATATCAAAAACAATAGACTAAAATCATGAGGTAAAACCAGTAATTGAAATTTTACAAATGGATATTATAACTTGCAGCTAGGTTAAAGACCTTGCTTATAAAATCTATAATTAGAAAAATCTACTGAATGATTGTTGATGTAACCACTCCATCAAAAGAGAAAGAAGAAAAGAAAAAAAGGAATGCTAATACATTTTAGTGTAATTCACCACATTAACAGAACTAAAGACAAAAATCACATGATCATTTCAATAGACACTGAAAAAGCATTTGACAAAGTCCAACACTCATTCATGCCAAAAGCACTGCAGAGAATTGGAATAGAAGGAACATACCTCAACATCATAAAAGCAATATACAATAGTCTCACAGCCAACATTATATTAAATGGGGAAAAACTGTGAGAGTTCCCACTAAAAACAGGAACAAGACAAAGATGTCCACTATCACCATTTCTGTTCAATATAGTAATTGAGTCTCTAGCCAGAGCAGTAAGACAAGAGAAGGAAATGAAGGGAGTACACATAGGAAGGGAAGAACTAAAACTTTCCCTATTTGCAGATGACATGATACTATACTTAGAAGACCCAGCAAACTCAACCAAAAGGTTTAGAGAACTGATCAACAAATTCAGCAAAGTGTCTAGACACAAAATCAATCTTAAAAAACGAGAAGCTTTCCTGTATACCAACCATAAATCCACTGAAAAAGAAATCCAGAAAACAATTCCACTCATGATATCACCCTGAAAAATAAAATACTTAGGAATAAATCTAACCAAGGAGGTAAAAGACTTCTACAAGGAAAACTATAAAATATTGAAAAAAGAAATTGAAGAAGACCTTAAGAGATATAAATATATCAAAATGCCCATACTCCCAAAAATGATCTACTGATTCAATGTGATGCCCATTAAATTACCAAGGTCATTCCTCACAGACATAGAAAAATCAGTCCTTAAATTCATTTGGGACCACAAAAAGCCCAGAATAGCTAAAGTGGTTCTCAGCAACAAGAACCACGCAGTAGGCATCACAATACCTGACTTCAAACTATACTACAAGGCCATAGTAATAAAAACAGCATGGTATTGGCATAAAAACAGAGATATAGACCAATGGAGCAGAATAGAAGACTCAGAAACATTTCTGCATACTTACAGCTAATAGATTTTTGACAAAGGGGCAAAAAACATACACTGGAAAAAAGAAAGTCTCTTCAATAAATGGTGTTGGCAAAACTGGTTAACCATATACAGAAAAATGGAAATGAACTTCACTTTCTCACCCTGCATAAGAGTCAATTCAAGATGGATCAAAGACCTGGAAGTCAGGCCAGAGACCTTGCAACTACTTGAAGAGGGCATAGGCCCAACACTTCAACACATAGGCACAGATAAAAACTTTATCAACAAGACTCCAAAAGCACAAGCAACTCAAAGGAAGATCAATACACGGGATTGCATGAAAATGAAGAGCTTCTGTGCAGCAAAGGAAACTATCAAGAACCTCAACAGAGAGCCCACAGAATAGGAGAAAACTTTTGCCAACTACTCCTCCAATAGAGGACTAATAACTAGAGTATACAGAGAATTCAAGAAACACACCTCTAAGAAAACAAACAACACAATCAAAAAATGGGAAAGTGAACTAAATAGACACTTCACAAAAGAAGAAATACAAATGGCCAATAAATGTATGAGGAAATATTCCACATCATTAGCAATCAGGAGATGCAAATCAAAACTACCCTGAAATTTCACCTAATCCCAATTAGAATGGCAATCATTAAAAATACAAATAACAACAAATGCTGGCGAGGGTGTGGAGAAGTGGGAACCCTCATACATTGTTGGTGGGATTGCAAATTAGTGCAACCACTTGGAAAACAGTATGGAGGATCCTTAGACGAATGGGAATGAACCTACCATATGATCCAGCAATACCACTTCTGGGTATCTACCCAAAATAATGAAACAAAACTACCAGACTAATGCATGTGTATCTATGTTTATAGCTGCACAATTCACAATTGCCAAACTATGGAACCAGCCAAGATGTCCATCAACAGATGAATGGGTTACAAAACTATGGGATATGTACACAATGGAATTTTACTCAGCCATAAAGAAGAACAAAATCATATCATTTGTGGGGAAATGGATGGAACTGGAAAACATTATGTTAAGTGAGATTAGTCAGTAACAAAAAGTAAAAAATTGGATGCTTTCCCTAATGAGTAGAAGTTAGGGAGAAAGTAGGTCCAAAGAGGGACTCTAAATGAAGAAAGAGAGACCTTAGAGCAAAGAAGGTGACCTAACTGAAGGTGATGGGGCGAAGGGGAGAGAAAAACTGCTTAATTCACATGATGTACATTCACAAACATATTGAAGTCAATCACTAAGCCAGCATGGTGGGGTGGAGAGGTGGGCTTGGGAATAGGGTGGGAATTGGGAAAGGGTTAAATAACTGATATATGCATGTATGCCTCTATCAGCTTGTACCTCACAAAGATGTATGGTTACAATGCACCAATAAAAAATAAAAAATTACATTTTGGTGGAGTAGTGGAGACATGAGTGCTCAGATGGACCCAGCCATGGCATGATGAAATCTCTGAAAGTCTCTTGTTTGGCACTTACAGCAATGGAAGAGCCCATACTGGAAATACTGGATAATGATCAAGAATGTCAGGGTCTGCTTCTACATGCTCTAGTTAAAAAAAAAAACACTGAAAGATTTCTTCTATTCTATAGAAGTCTTTTCTATTTTGAAGAAGGGTTTTGAAAGAACAAGACACATCCAGAGGAGAATGAGTAAGGAAAACTAAAAGGAGCTACATGCCTTTTAGAACAAAGAGAAAATCAAATCATGGATGTGATCGATGTTTTCAAATTTGTAAGAGAAATTACACCAGAGGATAAAAACTGCACCCAGGTCACAGACTTGTTCCTTATTATTATTAATTTTTTTTCAATATGTTTTCAAAATTCAGATTTCACTTATAAGTTTTGGTTTCTATCTTAAAAAGCCTGACTTTTGAGCAGTGGGAAGAACCCTGCTTTGGAATAGAACAATTTCTCCATCTCTGCAGATGTCTGGTGATGTTCACACAGAGGCCGGATGATTTTTGAGCTTCTTCCCAAGGTTTACTGATTTTACAAGTTGAATTGGCATAGTTTATGTAGACCCCTACATAAACTTTTGATTCTCTTACAAAGCAATTTAAAATCAGCAATATTTCCTCTGAGTGCCCTCAGCCCACCAGGTCTAGTCCATGCTGAGGCTGACCCTCTGTGGACAGTATCATTGGGTACCCTTGACCATGGCTTCCAGTTAGTAAGGACAGGAAGAGTCAGTAGCAGGAAATGGAGGCAGGAAGAAAGTATGGCTTCTTCTGGTTTCCTTCTTACTAGGTTGCTGAGTTTGCCTGCATCTCTCTACTGAAGGCTACAGCATGCACTAGACAGCCATCTTGTCAGCCTTAGCTATACTCAATGGGGCAAGGCCACCACTTGAGGATGTTAATACTTTTCATTCTTGTGAGTCCCAGGCCCTGTACCTTTCCTTATCAGTTTCTCCATGTAACACCTTTGCAGACAATTTCTTTACAAAATTCCCTCCAGTCTATTTGTTTGTACCACTTGTTTCCTTCTAGAACCGTGACTGATACAAAGCCAAGAGCAACAATCACTGTAGTATAAGTACTACTATAGAATTCTGTCACTAAAGGGTTAAGATGACAATGAGTACTCTATCACATGGTGGTGTCCTCCCAAAGTTAGGAGCTTTTGAAAGCTTTTTTTCAAGAGAAGCGTACACACTGGGTAAATCACTGAATATATCCTGGAGAGAAAAAACAAAACTTTGACAGAAAATTATTTTATGGTTAAGAATGTTTATGGAACATGACTTAGCTATAAGTTTTTGGTCATTATTATTCTTTACTTTGTTGAAAATGTATAAAGACTGGAAACTAAAGAACATCTTGGAAATCTCCATAGCATAAAAATAACTGTTCCGGAAAGCTTCCAAGTATACAAAGCACTGTTCTATTCCTTCCTTCTTTACCCCTCCCCACCATTCAATTCACTGTAATGTTCAATTTTGGTTTGAAGAAATGGCTGAAAGACAAACTGCTTTACAACAGGTCTTCTGTGAAATATGGGAGAAGGCTGCTGACAGAGTGAGTTAAAAACTGCAGTGTTCGCAATCTGGAAAACATCTGCTTTGCCCCGGATTGTAAACCACCACGTCGTAGAAAATGGTTTGTGACAAAGCAGAACCCAGGGTGGGTGTTTATAAGGTTACACGACAAGTCAAAGCTATTCAGGCACAGAACTGGGCAACGTGCCCTTTAGCAAATTGTTGCAAGCCAAGTTCTTAAAAGGAAGTACAAAAGCAATAGACCAGGTATGAAAACTCCAAATGGAGCCAAATGGTTTACAACTTTTCTTATCAGTGGGTGCTCCTTGGTGAAGCTAGTTCAGAAGCAAAAACAAGACCACTGCTTGAGAGTTTGGGTTGTCTGATAGAGAAGAAATCCTTTCCTTAGGGGAGAAACATAATGCTGGGATGCTGGCATGGCTAGAGGAAGAAATATGGCCTTAAGATTTAAGTAAAATGAAAGACCAAGGTTTGAATATGGAAACACTGAAACAAGCAGGATTCTGCATCCCCAGACAAACCAAGAAAGAAACAAATAGGGGATGTCAATTAGTAGGGAATGGAAAAATAACATAATCATATAAAACAGCCAGATCATTGCAAAAGGAGCTCCCAGAGAAATGGATGTTTCCATTGCTTTGCCTCCAGAGCTGGGCAGAAAAGGAATGATACAGGGTATAGTGAAATGGCAAACCTGGTTGGTGTGCCTGGGTTCCAGTTAGAAAGAACACCAGCAAAATGTCTCATTTTCAATTTACCTTCCACCCAATGCAAGGCACTTGGTTTGGGAGGTGGCCAATGACTAGCGGTGAAAGCACAGTGAGCAATGCTTTGCAGGATCTCAGAGGATGGCCAGCTTTGGACTGGAGATCTGAGGCTGTCAGGAAGGGAGGCAAGACTGGACTCAATGGGAAAAGCACAAATACTGTGAGACCTAGTGGAACTGCTGGGGGAGCCAGACCATATCAGGGCCGAGTCTTAAGTGGAACACCCTGCGGTCTCTCAAGTAGATGTCTTTGCAGCTGGAGGCTTTATTCCTGTGTCAGGGAGCTGCAGAAAAGAAAAATCAATGGGCAATATCCCAGAGGCCCAAAGAGTTGGTAATAATCATAGGGAAGAGGAAAACAATAAAGGAATATTTATTTCTCTGAAATAGTCTAAGACTTCATTCTTTTAGCAGTTAGGGCGTAGTGGCCAGAGGACAGGATCTGAGACAAGGTCGTATGGACCTGGTTTGAATCTTGGCTTTAATAAAGACACCACTGCCTCCAGCTTCTCTAGCAGTAAGGGGAGCTGATCCCCTTGACCTAGTAGTTATTGTGAGGATTAAATGAATTAATTTGACACATTTTATTGAGCATAAACCAAGTTCTAAGCCAGATGCTGGTGTAAAGAACTTAGCACAACATTCAGCAAGCAGCAGTCAACATTAAAATTAAAGCACTCCATGGCAGACACAAATTGGATGACAGTAACTAATGGGATTCAACCTTTCTTCATCAGATTCTCTCTGTCTGAAATATAGTAGGTCTCAAAATATCTGGGCTTCAGTGAGTGCCTGAATAAATAAGTAACTATTGCAATTGTCAGATGCCTACGAAATTAAAGGAAGAAAACACAGGGAAGATGAGGCATTAGGTCTTGCTCAAACTATCTTTTGTCCTTTTTTTTTTTTTTCACTTCTTCTAAGTACTTTCTAGCTGAGCCAATTTCCAAAATTCACAGTAGCCATATTAGATGATAATAATTAATTTTATCTTTTGTTTTAGAGTGAAAGTTCACAGATAAAACTGTTTACAAGTGTCTGTACTCTAGAAACTATTAAAAACATTAACTTTTTTCTATTTAATTAGGCCTGTACTTCACTTAGCCTTACTTAGTTGAAACTAAGGAAGTAACGAAGTAACAAAATTTGTCATGAGAAAAATAAGAAACCTCAGGAATAATTTTGAAAACTTCTTAACTTTAACTAAAGAACTAAGAACAATTCCCATGATGTCCCGTCCCTCTTGGGATAGAGAAAAATGACTCATTTCAGGTGTGTCCCACTCTCTTACAATTCATTGTGAGATGAAAAGTTATAGTTAATACCAATTGATAAATCTATCTCTACATAAAGTTATATACATATGTAAATCACGGGGTTTAAAAATCTGGCTATAGGTTGAAGTGCTGGGTCCTATTCTTATTAGCCATGTACCTTGGACATGTTACATTCTCTCTACATCTCAGTTTGTTTCTTGAGAATAAAAAGAACCCTACACATAGGGTATATATAAAACCATTCATGAGGTAATGAATAAAAAAATCTCAGCATAGCTTTTGGCTGATTGTAAGCACACAATAAATGGTAATTACAATTTAATATTATTGCTATTCTATGTTCTACAACTGTCATTTGGGGCTATGTAATCTTTGTGCAAACTATTCTGAGTATTGTGGAATATTTCAGAGCATCATGGGCCTCTTCCTTGTAAATGCCAGTAGCATTCTCCAAACCCACCTTGGTGATAAATAAAATATCTACAGATATTGCCAAATGTGCCCTAGAAGGCACAAGTATCCCTGGTTGAGAACCATTGGTGTAGAACAAAGAGCAGTGGTCCTAGAGATAGGGGACTGGCTTCTGTGCACTCATTGGTGAACTTAGGTCCATCACTGCTCTGGGTCTTGGTTTTCTCATATGGCAAAAGAGGGCTGGAAATTTCTATTCTATCTTATAAGGTCTTTGCGAGGATGAAATGAGAAAGTCAAATCCTCTTTAGAAGTTCTAGATTCCATTATGATTGTTTGTTGGAGGTGGGCTGTTTTTTCTTTTCTTTTCTTTTGATGCTATATTATACAATAGGAACCAGCATCATTGAATCCAAAGGACAGGCCTGTTGTTGGTCTTGTATTTGACCTATTGTCTTTTTGAATCTGGACTCTAGGCAGCCGCAGGCCTCCTAGCAGCTTCTTATTGATCACAGGTCAAGGATCCCTTGTTCTTAATAGCTGTATTTGTGGCTTGGCTTGAAAAATTCAAGAGGAACTGTTTTCTTTCAAAATGAAATTAAAAGTTTTTAAAAAGACAATTCTAAGTGGTGAAAACTGCTTTGCCCTCTCTAGATTTAACTTTTATCTAAATTTATCGCTCGCTCATTTGACTAGAATGAACCAGTCCTCAGAATTTTAACTGTGTCCTCTGCAGATTGATATATTAAGAAAGAAATATTCTGAGAGTTTCCCAATATCATGGTGCTGATTAATGCTGTAACAATATCCTGAGTAGTACTATGATAGATTTCTTCAGCAGTATGGGAACATTTTTTTTCTTAAATTTTATGTCATATCATATAATGGGAACCAGCACGGTGAAATCCAGAGGATGGGCCTGTTGTTCTTGTATTTGTTTCTTGTATTTATTTAAACTTCTTTAAATGAGAGAAGGCAGTGTCTGCTAAAAGAGCAGGAAAGCTTGAGTTTGCTTAGAGGTCTATGTCAACAAATACTGGTTCCAGGTCCAATCCCATCCATGGTTGGCTGTGTGATTTAGACAAGTCCTTCCATCTTTCTGAACCTCATGTTAAGAGAACCTTCCCCACAGCATGGTTACGAATTTTAAATGAAGAATACATTAAGCACCAAGCATCGTGCAGGTACACAGCAGGTGCTCCATGGACAGAAGTAAGCTCTCTCTTTCTACACAGTCTGAAAGATTTTCCAAGGATTTTCATTCCTCAGAGCACGTGTTTGGTCTGAATGCTTCAGGAAGGCCACTGAAATGAAAACTAATACTTTTTAGGTATAATGTAAAGTCCTTACTTAAACTAATTGCAGTAGAACTCACGTCCTTGAATCAGATCATCAACATATCTTCAGTTAACGGAAAAATTACTTCCCTACCTCTGATGAACATCAGCTGAAAATTAAGGATCAGGCGTCACCTAAAGGACAAGGGTGTCTACCTAGGGTGGACACCTAGTTTATCTGGTTAAAGACTTGGCTGCCATTGGCTTGTGATGTTTGTGTGTCTCATGAACACTTTGTTTCTTCCTTAAAATAATTTATTTGATCCAGCTCCCACCAAACTTCTTTCTCCTGTGGTTTTCTCCCTCTCCATCAAAGGCAAGGCAAACCAAGAGCTCTGGAGTCTTTCCTGAGTCCTTCCTTTTATGTCCCACATCTGACCCACCAGTGACCCCTACCACCTCACGTCTACAAATGCACTCAAGTGTCTTCCCCCTTGTCTGCCTCCTGAGCTCCTCCTCCTGTCTAGCATAAGGAATCTCTTTCCCCATCACAGTAGCTTCCAACTGGCCTCCTCGCTTCTGCTCTTGCATCCTTCCTGAAGTTGCCAAAGTGGTCCTTTCTTCAAAAATGTAAGTGAGATCATGTCAGTCTTCCATTCAGAACGCTCTAATGCGTTCCTGACTCACTCGGGGTCTGAGCTTCTGTATTACTGAGGCCTGCAGGGTGCTACATGTCTGGTTCCTATTACCTTTCTGACCTAATCTGCTACTCTCCTCCTTGCTCATTGTATTCCAGCCCCAGTGGCCCCTGCCTCATTCCTGAATGTGCTCAGCCAACTCTCACTTTAGGGTCTCTGCTTATTCCCACTTGGCATGTAGTAGGTACTTAACAAATATCATTGCATCAATGGCTCGGATAATCATCTAGTTAAAGACCCAGCTGCCCTTGGCTTGTATTGTCTGTGTGTCTCACGACTATTGCTTCTTTTTGGCCCCACCCTGTAGCTTTTGCTATTGTTCCCACCAGTGGCATCCTGACTCCCCCACCAGGCCTGGGAAACCTACTCCCCATATCCCTTGAGAACTAGTCTCAGGAAGACCAATCAGTTTGAAAATAGTTCTGGATGCCAAGTCTCATCAACATTTTCATTCTCTCTTACCTTATAAACATTTTCTAGATAAAGGAATATACTGACCCAGGAATTTCATGTCTTTCTCCACACCTATACTCTTCTTTTGCAGCCTTAATGGATGAGACAAGGGACACAGTTTATCCCACAGATTGCCACGGATGACTGAGCAACGGTTGGAGATTCATCCTGCCTTGTGGGTGTTCTCAGTGACACACAGAAAACAGTTTTCTATCTGCTTCTAATATACCTGCTGTGCTAAAAAGGTACACTTGCCCATGGACCATTATGAGTAACATCTTTTTCTATCTATAGCAATGATAAGCCATCTCACCTATGCCTCTGGTGAGCAGGGTCCCTGTTCTAGCTGCAGGTATAAAAGCAGTTACTTCTTGAGAGTGTGTTTGGTACCCTACAGTGTGTATTATACAGAAATAGCAAGGTTTATCTACACTAAAAATGGTTGAGATCAGTTGAACATTATCAATTAAATTTGCCCCCCTTATAGGACTCTCCTAGGGGAAGGGGTGTGTGGTGGGGGGTCTTTGAAAGTGACTGAAGACATTAAAGGCGATGACTTCTACTTACCACATGCGGGGATGTCACACAGGTCAGACTTAAAGTTTTCATCCAGGGTGAAGCACCAGGGAGCTTCCTTCTGATTCCCTGGGTTGCGGCAGTAGGAATGGCCACCGTTCAGTTCTGGGAAACGGAGAGCAGTGAAGGTGTGCGTGTGGGGGTACTGGGAATTCCACGGCTGGCACTGGCGCCCTGACTTGGTCACACTGACAGTCCCCCGGTAGTCCACACCTGTGCTATTGTAGCACTTGTGATCTGGAAAACACAAAATCAAAGTCCAAACTGCTAAGAAGAAACAGGTGATGCTGCCTGGTGCTCCCAGACAGCAGTTTCTGGAGGGGAGGGCACATAATTAACCTTGTGGCCAAGGCTTCCTTGCCGGTGAGGGGTGGTGCGGGCAATCTCCCTGCTTGCTGAGCTTGGACCCAGGCTTGCCTTGCAGTTACATTCCTGGGAGGATTTAAAGCTTATGCTTTAGGGATAAAACCAGTCTTCTGCAAGTATTTTAATATTGAACACAGAAGAAATCAGAACTGGGGTGGGACCTGGGGGTACAGGAGTAATTTCCTCATGAATGGTTCAAGGAAGGTTCAAGCCAAGCTTTGCCTTCCATTCTGATTGGTGGCCTTAGATATGAATCATGTGATAAAGAATGTAGCTGGCATTCCACAGAAAAATGTATATTGGGGCAGTGTGTTTTGGGTTTAGCTGAGGGAAGGGACGCCCTTGAGAAGCAGGTCGTCTTAAGTAGCCCTTCCCAGGTAACCACTGGGACACTAACTTGAAAGCATTATAGAATCTACTGAGAGGAAATAAATGGCAGTTTGCAGGAATAATGATAATAGCTCAATAATGATGATATTGAGCTAAGCAGAGTTCTGAGCATTTAATTGCATTTGTTTATTTAAGTAATAAAATAGTATTGACTACCAAAGGGAAACTAGAAAATTATCAGTGAGTTTAATGCTGGGTGAAAGGGAATGTCTATCAGAGTGGTCCTTTGTTTGGTGGTGGTAAGAGGGTAGAGAATGGAGGTAAGCCTTCATATATATTTATTTTAAATTTTAGTGCAATATACATACCATAAAATTTGTCATCAGTGCATTTAGTACCTTCACAATGTTGTGCAACTGCACTACTAGGAGGCTCTAGAACTTCTATCCATTAAGCAGTCACTCCCACTACTCTTAGCCCCTGCCCTGGGCAACCACTAATCTGCTTTGTGTCTCCAAGGATTCGGCTCTTCTGGATATTTCATATAAATGGGATCAAACAGGGGTGCCTGGCTTCTTTCACTTAGCATAATGTCTTCAAGTTTCATGCAGGTTGCAGCATGTACCTGTATTTTACTCTTTTTTTTTAATGGATAAATAATATTTCATTGTGTGGCTATATCATGATTTGTTTACCAATCCTCTTACAGATAGACAGTTGGGTTGTTTCCACCTTTTGGCTATGGTGCTGTGATGAACATTCTTATATAAGTTTTTGTTTGAATGCCTGTTTTTAGTTCTTAGATCATATATACTCAGGAGTGGAACTGCTAGGTCATATGGGAATTTTGCATTTAGGTTAGTGAGAAATCAACGCCTGTACTTTTAAATTGTTGTCTTCATGAAGCTTCTTGAAGGTCAGTCTCTAATCTACTTCTGAATACTCAGGCATGGTTTTCAGCCCTAAGAAGGTTAATCTGACTACCAATGTGAATGACTACTGTCCCAGTGTGAATAATTACTATAGGTCATTGTCTACTCACCACTGTACCATGGGGTTGCTGGCCCTCAGGGCAGCACAACAGGTCCCAGGTTACCGCTTACTTCTTTTCTTTTTCTTTCTTTCTTTCTTTTTTTTTTTTTCTGTACTGAAGATTGAACTACCACTTACTTTTATTTATAGGATCTGCCATAGGAATTCCAATCCGGATACAGTTTGCAGCTTCTGGGCTGTCTGGCTGGGGGAGATCTTCACAGTTGGGCAGTTTTAGCCTCATCAGAATCATGGGATTCGATCTTGCAAAAATATATTCTGTTTGACACAGGACATTTTCCAGGATTTCACATTCATCGCGACACAAGTCACGGGGCTTTGGGACTGGTGAGGTTTCGTCACAATATGGGAAGGCGTAGTGGCACAGGGAAGGAATGGCAAACTGAGAACACTTATCGGATAAGTGACTGGAGGTGCCAATCATGGTGAAGGCAGCTGAAAAACAAACACAATCATTAACTCCCAGAGGCCAGGGTTCATTGTCTTAGGTTATCTGGTCAACAGATATTAAATACAAACACAAGTAGGGAAGAATCTGCCCAAACCAAGAGGGCCAAGGGAAGGAGATTTATTTCAGATGCCTAAGCAGCTTGCTTTCACTGGCTTGAAAAAAACAATTTTGACTATGAAGTAAAAAAAAAAAAAAAAGACAAGATTGAATTACATATGTACCCTTTCCTAATAAAAATAATTAATTAGGTTAAAGTAAAATGCATTTTTCATTTTTTATTACAAGGCAAAAGAACTTTGTGTTTTATCCGGTCCTTTTTATTAGTTTTGTGAGACTTCTAAGACATTCGACAGCTCCAGGGCAGACTTGCTTCAGGCAGTGGCTGAGCCTAAACACAGCATTGAGTTCTGTGTCTTGCCAGATGGCAAGAGTCGCTGGACAACTTTGGGAACTTGATTAATTTCCTTGTGGTTTGAATACGTTCTATTCCATCTTCTGAACATGAGGTGATTCACTGGAAGTTCTCAGGGAGCACAATCCAATTGTTCCAGGATACATCATAGAATATTAGTGGTCCTTTAGGCTAACCTCATACCCAATAGGGTCTCCATGCAAAAAGAACTCTAGCCTCCCAAGGCAGCCCTGCAGGGTGTTGATATACCATTTCCCAAAGTATGTTCCTCAGGACATTGGTCCTATAGAATATTAAGTGTGTTTGAGAAACTAGGATTATATAGCCAAACAAATTTGGGAAATGCTAGGTTAATCAAAGTTAAATGGATTGAAAACCAATAACAAAAATTGGTAATATTTTCCAGTAAGTCAAAGCCCATTGAACATCTCCAAGGGAGGATTATTATAAATGGGTTACCAAAAATTTATATCAGAATCTCCCTTTACCTGTGTGGATTCTTAGTAAAAAGTATGTTAAAATGCTCTTAGGTTGAAATGTACCTACAATGGTTCCCTTCCCTATCAATCCTACATCTGTTCTTTGAAATTTCAGAGGCTTCTTTCCCTTGAAGAGCCTGAGGGTTTCAGCAAATGGCAATTCCATCTTCCTCTAGTTGCTTCTCTTGGTGAAATACGTTCCCCCAGCCTCCTCTCTGCTCCTTCAATTCCTCAGAGGACATACTTTCTGGACCTTATGCTATCCTGGGCTTTTTTTTTTTTTTTTTTTGCAGTACTGCAGATTAAACCCATGGCCGGGCATCCTAGGCAAGTGTCTGCCACTGAGCTAGATCACCAGCCCTTTTTATTTCATATTCTGAGACAAGGCCTTTTTTTTTTCTTTATATTAGTGCATTGTAATCATACATCTTTGTTAGGTACAAGCTGGTAAAGGCATACATGCACACATTTCTCATTTAACTCTTCCCCGATTCCCGCCCCACTCCCTTGCCTTCCCTCCTTCTCAAGGTCAGTTTAGTGATTGCCTTTGATGTGTTCATCACCCCCCCCCCCCATCACCTTCCGTTAAGTCAAATTCTTTGTTCACCTAAGGATTCTCCTTCTTCATCTGGAGTCCCTCTTTTGTCCCACTTTCTCCCTAGCTTCCGCATATTAGGGAGCGCATATGATTTTTTACTTTTTGTTACTGACTAATCTCACTTAGCATGTTTGAGACAAGGCCTTTCTAAGTTGTTCAGGCTGACTGCCAATTTAAGATTCTCCTGCTCAGCAACTTGACTAGCTGGGATTACAGGTATGCACCATCACACCTAACTTTGGTTTGTTCTTGCCTCTTAACCTCTCTCTCTTACTCCTTCTTTTTCAAGTAATGCATATAAATTAATGGGTTTTACTGTGACATTGCCATACATGCATGTATCTTGCATGGGTCATGTCTACCTTCTCTCTACCCTCTCTAGTCCTTCCCTGTTCTTGGCTCTCTTAAATCCTCAACTTTTCAGACAAACTATGACAGTTACACCTGAATTTCAGAAAACCATGTGGGATATACTTCTAAAATTCAGACATACTGTGCTATCTTATATTTGTGTTTGCTATATCTGTCGACTTCATTAGAATTTCATGAAGACTTTTTTCTTTCTTTTTTTTTTTGGTACTGAGGATAGAATCCAGAGGCATTTTCCAGCTCCTTTTATTTTATTTTATTTTAGAAACAGAGTCTTCCTCAGTTGCTGAGGATATTGCTAAGTTGCTGAGGTTGACCCTGAACCTGCAAACCTCCTGTCTCAGCCTCTAAAGTACTGGGATTATAAGCTTCATGAAAGCAATTTTAGTGGGCTGCAAAAGGTATGCACGGAAACATAATGAACACATTCATGAACAGGGCACAAGGCCATGACAGCCACCAGAACTAGGGTACAGAATAGTATACAGTGGTCTGCATGTCCCTCACTCATGTGTGCCTGAAAGCATATCACTATTAGATTTGCATAAAAAGAAAATTAAAATTCAATTAAGAAAAATGAAGAGTAAAATAGTGAAGGATAGAAAAGGAAGAAACCTGAGGTCTTCTAGCCTCAACATGATTTCACAGAGGAGGAAGTGATTATCACAGAGAGTAAGCAGTTTTTCCCAAGTCACTGTAACCACAGCTCTGGGATCGGTGTCCAGGGTTCTGGACTCTACTTCAATCCCTTTCAGTTTACATCGGGTGCTTCTGGATAGTAAAATCCATGCATGCAGAGACATACCTGCCTTCCTCCCCATACTATCAGCTCCCCAGTGCCCAGGCCAGTGCCTGGCATTGCCTGGCATTTCAAAAGCACTCGATGCGTGTGCGATTTCTCAAAGCTAAAGCTTCCTTTTCTTCTGATAGCGAGCAGTGGTGTGTGTGTGTGTGTGTGTGTGTGTGTGTGTGTGTGTGTGTGTGTGTGTGTGGTGTTGGGGATTGAACCCAGGAGAGGAGCTCAATGAGACTTTGGGTGAGAAAAAAAAAAGTTATTCAAGGGATAAATATAAGGTTCATGGTGTTACCTACCTGTGATCTGATTTTCTATTTCCCCTTGCATGTGCAAAGACTCCATGTAGACAGTGCGGTTGCCAATGAATCGTGCACATGCAATCCCTCTGTATGGCTGACAGAATCCATCTTCTTCATACTCATCTCTAAAAACAAAGCAGAGCCGTTAGCTGACACACCACTTACATTCGCAGTCGGCTCCGACTGAGCGAGGCCCTTAAGAGCCACCAGGGGGCGCACTTGGGCATAGTATCCAAAGACTGGGTCAAGGAATCCGGGCTTTTGCTCAGTTCCCAAAACATCACTGAAGACATCTGTTGGTCACGTTGGTCAAGTTTCCTACACCCCCAGAAAATCATCCTGCAGTACAAAATCATCCTTAAATATGGGAGAAAATGCTTTTATTTTCGCAGCTGGTGGTGGGCTGGAAGATGATGTAGTTATAAGAATAAAGAGGAAATGAATTGGAAATCTGGGCACATGTTCTACATTTTGTTTTGTTTTGTTTTGTTTTAAAGCACAGATTATTTCTGCTTCATTTACCACAATGGTGTAGGCGCATTAGCCACAAGATCTACTCCAACTGATATGTCAATTAGGGGGACCCACAGGGCAAGAAGCTAGGTGCAGCTGGGAGGAACGGAGGGCAGCCTGGTTACATGACCCCTCACAGCATAAGACCCATCATCTCTACCATGCAGAAAGGGGTCTGAGGCAAGCCACAGACTGAGAATCTGACATAAGTCACTAAGTCCCAGGGAATCCAGAGAAAACTGATGATGGAAATCTTGCTTTTGTAGCCCCCTAAAATTTTAAATAACACTCCTACTAAAACTTTTGTCACCGAAAATTATAATAATATCTAAACAAGGGAAATAGATTTTATCTTGGAGGCAGAAAGAAACCAGAAAATGACATGAGTAACACCATTGTGGCAAGTTCTGGGACTGGAGATCAGGACCCCAGATGGCAGATTCAACTCGGAAGGGCAGACGCTATCACCTCCATCAGAGACAGAGCACAGCACAGCACATCCCAGCTGTCCCTCAAAGGCAGACCATGGCCACACTGAAGGCTGCCTGCCTGCCTGCCTGCCTGCCACGTCTGTGGGTTGACCTCTAACCTGACTGCTCCTCCTCTGCTCACCTGGCTGCTGTCAATACCGCATCTCCACTTTCCCTCTTGGGTTTTTTCTAAGTTAAGAGTCAGGAGAACAAAATTCCCTTCCTGCATTTAATGCGTGGGCATCTTTAGGTATGCTGTCTGAGCCCTCTGAGTCATGGTTTTCTTGTCTATACGCTGGAGATAATAATTGACCCTTCTACCCTTCAAGTTCAAATCCTGGCAATCCCATCAAGTATATAAAAGTCTTTTAAATTTCTGAGATGCATATGATTATTATTAAAGCTTTTACAGTGATGGAAGAGGACATTTATTTAAAAGACAGATATTTGCTAAGCTCTTCCTTTGTAACTTGGACATGGTCAGAGCTACGGTGCTGGACTTCCCTCTGGTGGGTTCAGCATAGGAGTCTAGGTATCCCGCTCCAGCAGCAAACCAGGTGAAAAAAATCTGATAGGATAGTCGTTTTCTGCTGTCTTAGATTCCCTACTCTCTAAATCAGTCATTTTAAAGGTGGAGATGGGGGAAGTATCTTTAGTTTTGTCCCGAAAATAGCCTGTATTGCAAAGCTCTTAAAAACATAACCTTTAAGTCCACATACAAATGAATATATCATATACCTGACATAAAGACATTGAAATTTTAATGTTGCACAATCTTGCAAGCACTCCATATGTTTACTTTCATAAATCCTGGAGTAATGCTGAAGACTTTTTGGCTTAAATTTTACTTGGGTTGTAAAATTAACCCAACTTTTATTGGGTAACTAATACCATAAACCTATGGGGAGAAAGAAGGTTCTCGATGACCTAACCTTGGAGCTGGAAACCTAAGTACAGAGACTAGAATCTACCCCCACGCTACCCTCTGCTACTCCAGACGAGGCTTTTCTATCCCTTGGCATTAGCAGGGCCCTGGATGTCTAAGGTGTCATTATGAGACCACTCCGTCCTCCCTACATTAAACTCTCAAGGCCTCAATTTATATCTCTTGGGAGGACAAAACCCTGGAATTACCCCCAGATATAAATCCCCAACCTACTGGGAGTTCCCATATTTTATGTGTGAGGCTTAGGCTAAACTTCTTACCACTTTTCCAGTTCAGGACTCTTTAAAAAACCCTTTGAAAAAATATATATATTTCCCTCATAATAAGATGGAATGCAGTTTTTTGCATTTCTGTGGCCACCTATTTCTGATCCAGGGGTTAGAGCTGCAGGTGTATTGAATGTTTGGCCATGCCCAGAATTCCTGCTATTCTGACCAGTCTCCTGGGGACAGAAAAATATATATATAAAAAAATGAACCACTATGTAATATTATCTGCTGGGGAGTAGTTCTCAGCCCTGGCTGCTTGTAAGAATCTCTTCAGGATACTTTCGAAAATTCCAGTGCTCAAGCCCCACCTCGGACCTATTAAATCTTACTCTCTGGAGAGAAGGCTTAGGTATTCATGCTTAATAAAAAAATAAAATAAAATAAAGAATAAAAAAGCAACTCTCAGGTCATTCAAATGTGGTTGAGAACCCAAGCACTGTAAAAACATACTTGTGTTAAGTATATGCTCCTCTGTGTTGGGTACTGTGCTTGGTGCTTTCTTCAAAGCAGCCCTAGATGAGGTATTTTCACCCTTATTTTACAGAGGGAACCACTCCCATTCAGAGAAATTGAGTAATTTACTGAAATCCACAAAGCCACAAAGTGGCAGAGCCAGGGTTTAAATTGAAAATTCAAGCTCGGGCCATCACACCACGCACCTAGATCTGCAGCTATGTTTTGTGTTTCAAGACTGCTCTTAATCAAACCCGACTAATCATAAACAAGAGGCTTTATAATGAGCTTTTATTCGATACCAGGCACTGTTGAATTTCATATGCCTATAAAATAGATGTTAAATTGTTTAATACTGACTACAATCTTATAAATAAGGCAAAGTATAATAATTATTCCTATATACAGATGAGAAAATGGAGCATCAGAAAGCATAGAGGACTTGTCCCAAGTTACACAGCAAGCAGAAAAGCGAGACTTGTCCTGTTCATAGCCACACTCCACAGCTCTTTTCCAAATAGTTTGCTTATGCAAGTTTTTGTGCTTCTTCTTTTTCTTTCTTTCTTCTTCTTCTTCTTTTTTTTTTTTTTTCTTTTGGCGATACTGAAGATTGAACCCAGAGGCATTCTACCTCCAAGCCACACCCCCAGCCCTTTTTATTTATTTTTGTTTTTATTTTGGAACACAGTCTTGCTAAGTTGCTGAGAGTCTCACTAAGTTGTTGAGGCTGGTCTTGAACCTGTGATCCTCCTGTCTCAGCCTCCCAAGTACTGGGACTACAGTCATACACCACTACACCCAGCTGTTTTTGCACTTCTTACGGGGGCTTTCTCCTCCAAAGATGGTTTACTCTACGCTGGGTGGCAAAAAGGATTTCTTTTCAACAAAGTCACCACCACCTCTCATTCCTTTCCATTTTCCCCGTTGGCTTTGGCCAGGAGAGAGCAAACGCTCCTCTAGCATGAATCAGCATTATGCTTTTTTTTTTTTCCAATCTCACACTTCTTTCATCATTGATGTCTTCCTGCCTCACTCCACACTCAGCAAATTAAAAACATGAAGCAGCCAGGCAGCAGAAGTGCGAGGAGCGTGCCTGAGGCTGCATTTGAGGGAGGAGAAAACTGCACTGTGGGAGGGTAAATGGCCCTGGTGGGCCAGCTCACATCCCATGGTGTCAAGGTGCAGGGGTGCTCGTGATGGGAACCCACATCTCCTAAAGGTGATTCAGTTACCAAGTTGCCGGCCTCTGCACCTTCCCCCATTGTTGCCCTGGGGTTTGGGAAGACAGAACTTTGCTCTCCACTTGCAGTACCTCCCCTTCTCCAGAGCAAGGGAGCTTATGGAGGATACTGAAACTGCATGAGAGCAATGATAGAACCGGGCAGCAGCAGGAGCAGCAGGCACCCACCCACCCACCCAGCAGCTCTGGAGACAAGGACCAGCAGCGCTGCTCTCCGGAGACTTCACCTCGGACCTGCTGATGTCGCCAGCTTTCATTCTTCCCTGCCACGCAAGCCCAGGAGCCTGATGATACTAGCCCCTTCAGTGAGCTCCTGAGTCCCAAGACAGTCTCAATGTACTCTGATGCTCCCGTGGTTATCACCTGTGGGTGTCTTCTCATCTTCTAGATGCAGGTGCTCCTGACACCCACAGGAAAGCTAGTCACTCCCGTCAACTCTCAGCACCTTGATCAAACCATTCCCGTGGATTTCTGATTTCATATTGTAGTTATCTCTTCAGTGCTTACACAGCCATTGGCTGATCAACAGAACTGAAACACATTGTGGAAACCGTCCTAGGCTAGTCTGCTGTCTGGACCCTTTCCGTAGCAGAAACACCCTGCAAAGTGGAAACCATTTTCTTCCCCCATCAGAATAAAGGACAGGGGCAGGGCTAATAGACTTGATCAGCTGAAGTGATTTTTGCTGATGAATGGAGTCCTAAAAGGTTCTCCTTTAAGGTCATAAGACCTGTTAGAATTTATTTATTTTTTGATGGTACTGAGGATTGAACCTAGGGGCATTCTACCTCCAAGCTATATCCCCAGCCCAATTTTATTTTCTTTTGAAACAGAGTCTCCCTAGGTTGATGAGAGTCTCACTACTTGCTGAGGCTGGTCCTCCTGTCTCAGCCTCCCAAGTACTGGGATTACAGGCATACACCACCATGCCCAGTGACTTGTTAGAATTTATGTTGCCTTAGTAGGAAGGGAATGGATGTAGAGGTACTTCACTAACTGTAAAACCTCACCTAAACCAAAGAATCGAGAACTCAAATAAATAGTTGTACGCAGTGCTCATAGCAGCACTATTCACAATAGTGGAAACAACTAAAATGTTCATCAACAGATGAATGGACAAGCAAAATGTGGTAGGTTC
>PVLC010012254.1:23661-44879 GCA_004027655.1 Graphiurus murinus
AAAAAAAAAAAAAAAAAAAAAAAAAAAAGGGAGGGGGGTAGGGATATATCCCAGTGATAGAGTGCCCTGGGTTCAAGCCTTAGTAACACACACACATACACACACACACACACGAAATTGGATGGACACAAAGAAGCATGTATTGTATAATTCCACTTATAAAGAATATTCAGAATAGGTAATTTTACAGATAGAAAGCAGATGGGCAATTACCAGGGGCTGGGGAGTGAGTCCTTGTACAACCTGTGGATGTACTAACTAGTTCTGAATTGTTCACTTTATAATGTAAATTTTATGTTCTGTGAAGTTTATCTCAATTAAAACAATATCTCTTTTACATGCGAGGACCAATGTGGCATGGCAGGAATCTTGCTTGGAAGAGAATGGTTAGAATTCCAAGCCTCAGAGTTGGGGAGAGATTTTGGAGGTGGCTTTATGGTGCCTTCCCATAGATTAATTGGAGGCAATTCACAGAGCATCAGCAGTGTGACCTGTGTGCTGACTCTCCTGGCTCTTCCAGGGGGGTACCAGGGAGAGCCCTCCACAGATCCACAAGCACCCAGCGTAGCAGCCACCTAGGAAGTTACCCCACCCTGTCCTCTGATAGGCCTGTTTGAGCCATGAAATCACATCAACAGCACTGCCCCAAACCCTTGAAGGAAAGTCACCATGCAACTCAAAGAGACAAAGTGTCCCTAGGTGTGCTCCAGTAAGCAATTTAGCCAAGCGTGGCTGATGCCTTTCATGCGGGTAGCAACTTCTCTTTTCGCAAGCAAAAATAACTTCCCAGGGCCTTCCCCAAAGACCAACATGGCCATAAATGGGTGGAAAGTATTCCTTTTTAAAATTCGTATGGCAGGCCACCTATTAGCCAATCTGGTTAAAAGCAAAGCCACATAATATCTTTAGAAACCTCAGGCTAGGTGTGTGAAGTTTCCCAACTCAAAGGCAGGGTTCGCCTTTGGGAGGTGCAAGCAGATCACTAAAAGGTGAAAATCAGCTACAATAAAAGCAAAAAAATAGACCAAAAAAAAAAAAAAATGTTTCCATAAAGGAAAGTAAATGGTCAACAGAAAGAAAAAATAGCCTGCAGGATGGGGAACAAGTATCTGTAAACTGCTCATCCAACAAGGGGTTAAAATCCAGAATAGGTGAGAAATGCAAACAACCCTACAGCAAAATGCAAGCAAGCAAACAAAAACACCTCCCAATAATGGGATTTAAAAAAAATGGGCAAATGATATGAGTAGATATTTCTCAAACCAGATATATAATGGCCAAAAAGTATATGAAAAAAAAAGCTCAGCATTGCTAATGATCAGGAAAAGGCTAATCAAAACTATAAGGAGATCCATCTCATCCCAGTTAGGATGGCTATTATCAAAAAGACAAAAATAACAACCGTGGGTGAGGACCCAGAGAAAGGAGAACTCTCATACACTGTGGTGGGGATGGAAATTAGCATGCTACATACAGTCCTTTATGAAAACAGCATGGGGGTTACTCAAGAAACTAAAGATAGAAATTCCGTATGATCTAGAAACCCAATTACTGAGTATCTGTTCTGAGGAAAGGAAATCGGTATGCCAAACAGATGTCTGTATGCCCATGTTATTGCAGCACTATTCACAACAGCCAAGATACACAGCCAACCTAGGTGTCCACTGACAGATAAATGAATGGATAAAGAAAATTCCATGCACAGAAATATTATTCAGCTGTAAAAAAGAATGACATCCTGTGGTGTGGCAACATGGATGGAAGTGAAGGATGTGATATTAATTAAAATAAGTCAAGGACACCGTATGTTCTCACTCATATGAAGAAGCTAAATGAACTGATCTCATATGAGAAGAGATTAGAAATGTGTCTCAGAGGAATATCCCTGAGTTCAATCCCCAGTACCACTATATAAATAAATAAATAAATAAATAAATAAATAAATAAATAAATAAATAAATATTTTAAAAAGAGGGATTCCTGTTAAATTTATGAGTCTGAGTAAGGGATGCAGAATTAGTTCAGTCTAGACAGACGATTAGAGACACAAAGACTATAAGGACAGGTGATAATCAGACACGGTCTCAAAACTTACCACCTACCCCCAAATATCTCCTTCTTTTTCCCAAGAGGACTTTGAGCCTGGAAGTATCTTTGGTTAACAGCCAACCAGGAGAAGGGGACATCATTTCAGTCCCATCAGCTTTGACTATAGACATCTTGCAGTGAGGCCCTGTGGTGATGGGCACCTGGACAAGTCCAGGCAGAGACATGGAATGGGCTCTGAGCAGGGGAGGAGGTGAACATTCTGGAAGAGGAATGGCTGGACGCACCAGAAGCAGACCTTGCCTCCGGCTGGCTGTGGTCAAGAGATTACAGGTGAAGTATGTGATCCTCAAGTGATCTCACAATTTCTGTCTTCTAAAGACCAATCTGGAAGTGGGCATCAAAGAGGGTAACCTAACATGTTAACATACTTAACCTTTAAGGTTAATTTTCAAAGTGAGCCAGTTGAGGCCTGTCAACCCAGAGGGGCGATGACTCACAGAGGAGACTTAAATCTATTAGGCTGCGAGTTCAGCTACCCTGAGATCCCTTTGTCTTTGATTGGAATGCCTTTGTAAGCACAAGCAATTTTGAGGTGACCGTGTCAAATGTCACGCGTGATTCCCACAAGTGGACCCGGACAAAATGTGAACATTTATGCCCTTAGCTAAAGAGACCCTTGCTCTGTCTCACACCACTATTTTGGCTTTAAAGAATTAAATCAAATTTCAAGGTTTTCTTTTTTTCTCCTCCTTGGCCACGAACCATTAAAACAAACAGATGAATAATGTTATGTTATGTCATAGTTTCCAGAGCAGCACGTAACAGTTACTTGTGTCCAACTCAGAAATGGGAAGGTACTGGCTTTGCTTCATGGTGATGTTTAGGAACACGAGGGTTTCATTGCACTCAAATAAAGAGCAGAATTACTGAGGCAAATGTCACTTGTGTGTGATGTAGTTAATTCCTGTTGAAAAACATCTCTGAGGCAATAGGGCTGTACTGGTACAGTGCTTGTAAGACTAGGAAAGATGGCTAATGTTTTTGCCTTTCCTGGTTTCAAGGGCCCATACTGAACCTAGATGACAGTAACTACCCGCTAAATTTGCCCTTTGAGAATAATGGGACTTTAGAATCGTATGAAATTCACACATACCAATCTGGGCAGATTTCTGCCACGAATGTTACAAGAATTGCTTTGATTTTTTTTTCTCTGTTTTCCTTTTATGCTTTTGACCATGAATTGAAAAAGAAAAAAAAAAAAAAAAGAAGAAGAAGAGAGGAGGTTTGTGGAAAGAGTGGTAAATAGAACTTAGGGGCTCCTTAGGAGGGTTTAATTTCATCTTACTACTCAGAAGTGGGGTGAAACCCAATCCCCATTTCTTGCCTTCCTGTTTCATCTCTGCCAGCCCTGTCTCCCCCTCCTCCTGCTAAGGATAGCCATAAAGACTACCAGCCTCCACACTCCGGCGGGGGCGGGGGGGGGGGGGAAATCAATGCCTACCCAGCCCTGGGCCCCCGAAAGGCAGAACAGAGACGCCCACGTCAAACACAGAATCTTACAAATTGCAAAAAACTATAGACAGAGGCATCCACACTAAAATAAGGATTACTCTGGGATGTACCAAATAATGTGGACAAGGGGTCTCTAGACAGTTGTGAAATCTAGTTCTTCAGGAGAAATGGGGAATAAAGCGGGTATGGAGGACTTTAACTGGAGTGGGAAAGTGCAGAGCCGAGGAAGGAGAGAACTCACAGCCTTGGCATCAGGCGCCAACAGTAGACGCTCTGTTCACAGTCAGATGAAAGAGGGGTTATGTGTGGTAGATACAAACTCTGTGCCCCCTTTTCCTCACTCCTCCCTTCCGGTTTTTCCTATCTTACCTCCTTTTCGGCTCACAGGTGCACTGAAGCCCAGTGTTGAGAATTAAAGATGGGGCAACTACTCCAGACTCTGGCGGGGGTGATTTCCTCCAAGAGGAATAATTCAACAGATCACAGATTAAGTAGTATGCGGCCAAGGTAAGTGGTATTGGAGGCAGAGAGAAGTTTAATGGAGTAATGGGGAGAAGTCAGGGGAGGGAGTAGGTAAGACAGGACAGGCCCAAGGACAGGATCTTATTTTGGGGTATATGGGGGAATAGAGGCTTGGCGTTCCATTACCTTTTCTGGGGACTTAATTTTTTTTTTTGTCCTCGATTGAACCCAAGGGCATTTTACTCCAAGCTATACTCTCCAGCCCTTTTTAATTTTTTGTTTTTGAACTTTGAAACTAGGTCTTCCTAAGTTGTTAAGGCTGGCCTCAAAGCTATGATCCTCCTGTCTCAGCCTTCCAAATACTGAGATTATAGGTGTGTACCACCATGCCCAGTTCTGTAGACTCAAATCTTGCATTCAAATTCCCCTAAAGTCTTTTTTTGGTGGGGTAGGTGTAGTAGGGATTGAACCCAGGGACATTTTACCTCTGAGCTGTACCCCAGCCCTATTTTATTTTGAACAGGGTCTTGGCCTCACTGAATTGATAAAGCTGGCCTTGAACCTGTGATCCTCCTGTTTCAGCCTCACAGGTACTGGGATTATAGGCACGCACCACCATGCCTAGCTCCAAAAGTCTTTTTAACATAGTCTTATTTTAAACTGCTACTTCACAACCCTAATAACAAAAAGGAGAGGGGATGGATTCTATCCTGAAGACTTGGCGTGGAAGGGGACAGTGAACTTGGGACAGGCCTGGACCCTGTAGCTGTCTCCTGGACCTGTTTTCCACCCCATATAGCCATGCAACTGGAATGGGAGTTCGTAGAACTCTGGGCCCACCCTCTCCATAGCTGAAAAAACCAAGAGCAAGTGGCTGTGACTTGACCAAGTTCAGCACATAGTTCAACGGGCACAGTGCTGAGTCATGGAAAGATCACAGACCTGGGCTTAGTCTTGACAGCTGTGTTCTAGCTCTGTGTGGCCTTGGTTAGTCACAGCATCTCTCTGGGCCTGGTCACCTCATCTGTAAAACTGGCATGATACTTAAATGAGATGATCTGTACAAGTTTTGCTCATGGCAAGTGCTTATCAAATACAAATTCCCTTTCTGTTTTATTTATTCTAGATATGTGTACGGACTTGCCATCTCAGCACTGGAGAGAAAGATACAGACAGAAATCCTCATCTTTATATTGCTTATAATTTGCCTTAGGTTTTTAGCTGGAAGCCCTTTTTTCCCACACTTCTTTTAAATAATTTGCTACCGCACTTCTCTCTCATTGTACCAAAAATTAGTCATGCTTAAAGTTTTGCACCAGTGTGAACTGTGTGGACAGGTTAGAGACAGAAGCAGGCCTGGCTTATGAAGTCAGGAAGAGCCAATGGGAAGGCTCTTCCTTAGAGGTCAACACTTAAGAAGAGGAGACTGAATACACTGCCACTCACACCCCTGTTTTGTTCTTCTGCTACTGTGGAGGAACCCTCTGTGTTCCATTCTAAGTCCAAACTGATCTCACCCTTGTGACCCACTTGAGCAGCCGTCACTTCCCTCTGCTAGATCCCCACTTCCCAATCATCTATACGTGACCCTCCCCATCAGTGCACCCATGTGTTGTCATCTCTCCCACATTTAAACACATTCCCTTCAGCCTGTGTCCCTGTTCATCTGCCTCTGCCACTGCCACCTTCTCCTTCTCTCCTCCTCTTCCTCCTCCCCTACCCTCCTCCTCCTTTCTCTTTCTTTCCCGCTCCCTTTAGTGCTAGAGATGGAACCCGGGGTTGCTCTACCACTCAACTATACCCCCAGCCCTTTTCACTTTTTATTTAGAAACAGGGTCTCCATAAGTTGCCCAGGCCTTGAGCCCGAGCTCTTCTTGTCTCAGCCTCCCAAGTATTGGGATTACAGATGTACACCACTGCAGATGTCTTTTCTTTTTTATAGTAATACTTCTCTCAAAATGCCTACATCTAGTCTTTCCAATTCTCCCATTTGCTCCTGGTCCTACTATTCCACTGACAGAACCCCTTGCCAGGGTCAATGGTCTCTATGTTACTAAATCCAAGAGTGAACTTCCAGGTTTTATAGAACCAGCAGAAGCATTTCACTCTGCCCATCTCTCCTTCTTGAGACATCTTCCTTTACCTGGCTCCCAGAATACTGTTCGCTCTGATTCTCCTCTTACTTCTTTGACTATACCTTCTTTAGTCTCCTTTGCTAATTCAAAATTATAGTCATTGAGAGCCCTAAGGCTCTGCTCAGACTTCTTTTTTATATTTTGTGGTACTGGGTGTTCTACCTCTGAGCTACACCCCCAGCCCTATTTAAATTTGAAGCAGGTTCTTGCTAAGTAAGACTCTCAATGATTTGCTGAGGCTGGCCTCAAACCTGCAATCTTCCTGTCTCAGCTTTCTAAGTACTGGGGTTATAGGTGTGTACCACTGCACCTGGCTTCAGATTTATTTCCATACTTGTTCTGTACCTGATCTCTCCATTTCTTAGCTTTTAATTTCTAGCTCTATGCTGATGACTCCCAAATTCACATCTCTAGCCAAGACTACTCTTTGAATCTCCACCTCCATATCTCTACTTGGGTATCTGAAAGGACTTTAAATTCAACATGTCTAAAATCAAACTTTTATTTCCTTCCAAGATCATTCTTGAGTTCTCCCCCATCCCGGTGAATAACAACTTCTTCCTTCCATTTGCTCATAAAAAAAACTTGCATTCTGATTGACTCTACATTTTCTCTCATATCCAAACCAGGGTATATCTAAACCATCAGCCCATGCTTTCATCTCCTTCATAATCAATTTTAAATCCACCTTTACAGCTGGGCATGGTGGTACATGTTTGTGATCCCAGTACTGGGGAGGCTGGGACAGGAGGTTCACAGGTTCAAGGTCAGCCTTAGCAACTTAGGCCTTCTGCAACTTAGTGAGACCCTGCTTCTAAATAAATAAATAAATAAATAAATAAATAAATAAATAAATAAATAAATAAATAAAATAGAGCTGGGGGTGTATTCCAGGGTAGAATGTCTCTGGGTTCCATCCCCAGCACCACCACAAACAAAACAAAAGCAATCCACCTTTACTGCTCTCCCCTGGTTCAGCCACTATTCTCACTGCCTAAATCTTTCTGGTTGCCCCACAGGCAGTCTTCCTACTCCCCTCCTGTCCATCTTCTCAAGACCTCGCTCCATCTTGGTCTGCTCTCAATACAGCAGTTGTAGGGATCCTTTCAGGACATGAACCAGCTCATGTGTCCCTTTGGTTCACAGGCTTCCCTTGTCATGCTCAGTGGAGATCAGAGTCTGCACAATGGCTTTACATGGTCTTCTCCTGCCCCCGTCACCTCTGACCTCACGCCTACCACTTTCCTCTTTGGCCTTACTCAATTGACTATTACCCATTGCCTTTAGTATCATCTGACATACTCTATAATGCTGTATTTAACTGTTTATAAATAAACCTCACGGGGACTGGAACTTTGGTTTGGCACTTTACTATGTCCTCAGTGTCTAGCATCAAGTTATTGACAAGAAGTAAATGTTTCATAGGTGAATCAAATCTCTACCGCCCTTTAATTTCTGTGTGGTGGCCTCAGAGGGAGCCTAAGTTCATTTAGAAACTTGAACATTAGAGTCATTTTCTCTGTTTCCCCACCCAGTCACCCAGCTCCTCATGCATCTCATTCTGCTAAATGGAAGATACAAAGAAGATATGAAGAATATACCTGTAACCCCAGTATTGGGAGGCTGAGACAGGAGGATTGCAGGTTCGACGTCAGCCTCAGCAACTTAGCAAGACCCTCACCAAGTTAGTGGAAGCCTGTTTCAAAATAGAAAGGGCTGGGGGTATAGCTCAGAGGTAGATTGCCCCTGGATTCAATTCCTAGTACCAATAAATAAATAAGATAAATTGAAAAAGGGAAAGAGGAAAAGGGCCAACCATTAAGGGTAGTAAAAATTTACCTTGAAAACTAAATTAGCTTCTAGTGCACTTCTTGGATTTGGCCACTCTCTTCCCTCCTGGTTCAGGTCCCCCCACCTCTCAGCAAATGTACCACAGTACTGCCTGAACTGGGAGGTTGGCCTCCACGTTCTACTTTTCCAATCAACCCTCCAAAAACTGGCAAAGGGACATCTAAAAGTGGAAGTCTGTGTCACCCCTGATGTGACACAGGCTGATGCCCTCCACAACCACACTGCCATTCTCAGCAGCACAATAAATATCGGTGACTTGGATGAGTATATGAGATTGGAAGGCTACTAGGTTCTTAGTTAGATTTTCAATTTAAATGTTTTCTTCTTCATTTCTTCTACTTTTACAAGTTATCAAGATTTCAGTCTGTGCTCAACAATATATGAAGCCCTAAGGTAGAGTTTTTAAAAAAATGACCTTTGACTTTTAGCTTTGACTATCGTTTGCAATCATACCTACATATTCATGAAAATATCATATTGCCCCAAACCAGAAGCAAATGAATGATAGACAGACACTTACAATGCACCTATCTTGTGCCAGGAGCCCCTCAAGGTAAGTGGTATAATCTACATTTTTTGTGCGTGTGATGTTGGGGATCAAACACAGAGCCTTTTGCATGCTAGGCAAGTACTCTACCACTGAGCTACACCCCAGGCCTAATCCATATTTTAAGGTTGAAGAAACTGAGGCTCATGGATTAAGTCTCTTGAGCCAAACCTCAGGTCTTTCCCCAAATTTCTTTCTGTTGCCACTCTAAGGAATATTATAAAGCTTACAACAATATATGTGAAAATATACAATTTAGCAAAAAGGGGACAAAGCGAAGTAGGATTTGCAAATAATACGGTAACATAAAATGATCATATGCACCAGAAGAGGAAGGAATTCAGATGGAAATAGTTTGAATTTATTGGATTACTCATCCTGAAAATTGTCCAAGTATCTAAATGATGCAGTAGTTAGATTAACAAATTGAAAAATCAAGCTTGGGAAAAAGCGTCAGATTTTGTTGTACACAGCTCAGATTCAGCAGGAGGAGAATTTTGTAAGCCATAATTGGAGAAAGTTTTTTGGAGGAGAAGAGGGAGGCAGGGGTGGGGGTGATATCCAAAGCCAGGGAGAAAGCTGATGAGCAGAGAAGATCCCTCCCAGGCAGTCTGGCTCAGTTCAGGGTCGCTGTATCCAGCAAGGACTGTTCTCACTTCCTAGATATTGACAGGAAGAAAGCTGGCCAAGTACGCTTCATGTTCTGCTATGGCATTACCTAACTGAAGCAGGATGCGCAGGCTGAACTTGGCATTGTTGAGTGGAAAAGTCACTGGGCTGGAAATCAGAAGACCACGGTCTTGCTCTCATTTTGGCTGCCAAGGAGGTTATTT
The DNA here is from genome assembly GCA_004027655.1 of Graphiurus murinus. Classification (NCBI taxonomy): domain Eukaryota; kingdom Metazoa; phylum Chordata; class Mammalia; order Rodentia; family Gliridae; genus Graphiurus; species Graphiurus murinus. Next base: position 33,051 of record PVLC010012254.1, read on the forward strand.
CCACACAGCTTTGGTTAGGTCACTTACTCTCTTTTGTCCTCTCTACTCCATGTCTATAACTTGGAATTTGAACTACATGCTGCGTTCTTTCCAATTCTGATGTTCTTCCCAAGGCTGACATTTCCTGTTACTCTAGTTTAAGTACTCATCGCATCCCACCAAGATGGCTGTGCTCAGGTGTCTCTCTACCTTCATTCTTTTTGGTACTGGGAACTGAACCCAGGGGCAGCATTCTACCTTTGAGCCATATTCAAGCCTTTATTTATTTATGTATTTTCATATGTATGTATGTATGTATGTATGTATGTATTTATGTGAAAAAGAGTCTCACTAAGTTGCTGAGGCTGGCATCTAACTTGCGATGTACCCGGCTCTACCTCCATTCTTGACCTCGTTAAATGGATCTTTTTGCTGTGGCACAATGAGCTGCTAATAGGTAGACCAGCTCATCTTACAACTGTTCAGGGACTCCTTGCTGCATAAAGTCCCCTGGTGACAGTTCTGGCACATCACCACTGATCGTTGAGACCGCTGATGACCAGCCCCTACCACAGCTTACACCCTGCCTCTTCCAGGCCGGAGGCCCCCCTTGGTCTTTCAGCTCTGATATTAAAGAACAGCTTGTAGTTGCTGAACATACCACACTGCTCCAGACACTTGTTCTGTGTTTGTTTCCCTGCTAGGAAGTCCATTCCCACCTTTCTTCACCTGGCTCACCCTTCTTCCTACTCCCAGTTTCAGTTCAGTCTCATCTCTGAGATGCTTTCCTGGGACTCCTGATTCGTCCATGAGAAGATTATGTGCTCTCCAGCATCCTGCACTCACCTCATTCTACTGTGATTATTTGTTAAGAGATTGGTTCCTACTAGGCAGGATGCTTCTGAAAGCAATAGTTGTTCTTATTTTTCTTTGTAGTCCTAATCCATCCCCAATCTCACTCCCAACAGAGCCTAGTAGAAGGCACTAATAAATGTTCATGAAATTGCACTCTGTACTTTTGGTTACGGCTGCACAGATCTCTGCCAGATTCCAACCCCATCAGCCTTCAGCAAGCCCTTCCTGGAATATAATCCCAAAGGTAGAACAAGGCAGGTTGGGTCCCTATTTCTTAAGTGTACTTAGTAGCCCCTCCCCCATGAGCCCTGCAACCTCAAATCTGTTCTTTTCAGAGTTGGCAGGTTCAAGGCAGGCTCCAGGCTCCTTCCCTGCAATTTCTCTAACCAGAAATGTAAAGGCTTCATGGTCCTGGGGTACAGGCTGCTGTTATATAGGGCTCGAAGTACAGAATAGGATCTGACTTGGTTTGGGTATTATTTTAAGCATTACTAAACACCCCTAACCTATCAACTCCCAGCTTTGTAGTCATTTCCAGTTGGAATGTTTTTAGGCTGAAAAAAGACAGGTTTGTGAAAAGACATAAACATCTTTGGTGAGAGGTGACATATGTTTTCTCCTAGTGAGCATGAGGCACTCCCGTAGATTCTGCAGCTTTTGGACAGTGCATAAAATACATCTCTTAGGCAATTAATCTCTTGGCAGGCTTTGAGTGAAGCAATTACCCCATGTTTTTCTTTGTCACCGTTTGAAAGTTTAACAGTGCATCTATCTACTCAATCCAGGTCTGGAAGGCCAAAGACTGCCTCAAAACCTCTGCAGCAAGCATATGTAAAAACGCTTAGTGTTCACACGTTTGATTTAAATATTGACAAATTTTTTCATTAGAACATTAAACCTTTAGCTTTATTTATCTTAAATGCTTTCCAGGAGAGTGACTTCCCCCATTAGAATGACTCGTAGTCACTCTATACAAACTTTGCAAGCAAGAGACCACAGGACATGGTAGTCTATTGTGTTCACATTCTGCGGAGAAGCAGCTGTAACTGGTTATGAACCAGTGCTGGAAATAGTATTTAGAGCTTTCCTGGCAGATTTCTTACATCGTTATTCAATATGAACTGCAAATCATATGCTCGTAGTTATGAAAATGTCAGGAAACTCCTAGTGTTCATGCTTTGTTTGACAAAGCTATTTTTGAGTAGTGTTGGAAAGCAGAGGCATGCCACACTTGGGATGTAGAAAAAAAGCACCTCTCCCACCCCCAGCAGGTTTTGAGAAGCTGGTAATTCAGTCCTCTATGACAAGAGCTCAACTCTGCACCAATGGACGTACACTTCACACAGTCTTGATTAGTACAGGATGCGCGTCAAGGCTACTAGGGGCCTGGAAGGAAATGCAAGAAACTTGTTCACTTCGTGCTCAGTTTAGATCAACTGAGCTTCAGATCAGGTCAGCAAACTGTTAACTCTTGATCCTAGTGGCAGCTGAGCAATGCCCCTCCGGGATAGGAATGGGAGTAAGGCAGAGCCTAGAGAGAAAGGAGAGGGCAGAAAGTGAAGAAAAGGAAGAAGGTGGTGGAGGGAGGGAGGAAGTGGTAAAGAAAGGCAGACTTTGCCCATGAATCTAACAATAATAAAGTAAATTCACACATTTTCACATAGATATTATATTAGATTCTCACCACATTATTTTATTTTTTCATTGCTGGGGATCAAACCTGGAGCCTCATGCATGCTAGGCAAGGGCTCTACATTGAGCTACATCCTAGCTCTTCCACCATAATCTAATATGTAAGGGTATTTTCAACAGTTGAAATAATGTTATGTTCATATATGAAGGTACTGCTACCAATCTCACAAACATGTATAGAGAAGGAAAGGGGTAGGATAGGAAAGAACTAAGCCAAGCGATGTGTGCATGTGTCAGTGTAGCACTTTGAATCTCACTATGATGTATAATTACAATGCATCAATAAAAGTATTTTTAAAAAGGAAAAAAAAAAAGTAGTTCTCATGGGACTCTGTTAGTTCCCATGTGGGTTAGTTGTTAATAAAAGAATGAGCCTGAAAAATAAAAGCCTTGATTTCCATAAACATTTTGAAAAACAGAAGAAGCAGAAAGAGGAAAATTAGTCACTTATATCCAGATCCCACATATAAAGGTGGTTAGCATGTAGCCTGCAATTTTTTATGTTATGTGTTTAAACAAAAATTAATTATTTTTGTAATTTGGAATTGTACTAGGCATATTTTCTTTTTAATATAATATGTATTAGCTGGGTGTGGTGGCATTTTCCTGTAATACCAGTACTTGGGAGGTTGAGACAGGAGGAATGAAGATTTGAAACCAGCCTCAGTAACTTAGCTAAATTCTCAGCAGCCTAGCAAGACCCTGTTTTAAAATAAAAAACGAGAGGGGCATAGTTCAGGAGTAGAATGCCCCTTGATTCAATCCCCTATAACTAACACACACACACACACACACACACACACACACACACACACACACACACACAGAGAGAGTATGGTTTTAGCATTAAATATTCTTCCAAAACATGATTTTTACTGGCTGCATTTAACATTTAGATTGTATCTGTCTTTTCATTATTTGTAAAAATATTGAGATAAACATCCTTTTATATTAATCTTTACACATATCTATGATTATTTTTCCAGGCTATAAACAATAGTTAGAATTATTTCCCAGGTTAAAGGTATGCATATAGCTGGACACAGTGGCACACACCTATAATTTCAATACTTGGAAGGCTGAAACAGGAGGACTACAGGTTCCAGGTCAGCCTCAGCAACTAAGCAAGGCCCTCAGCAACTCAGCAAGACCTTGTTTCAAAAAAAAGAGGGCTGGGGGTGCTGCTCAGAGGTAGAATTCCCCTGGGTTTGATCCCTAGTAACACACACACACACACACACACGCACACACACACACACACACACACGCACGGTGCAAATATTTTGAAGTTTTAAAAATATATTCCAAATAGTCTAAGTGTTATAATTTATATCTCTACTATCAAAGTACGAGTGTAGCTATTTCCCTGCTACTACCTGATAAAGTACTTACTAGATATTATCATTTTTAAAGATGTCTCATTTCTTATCTTTAATAATGTTAAATATTTTTCATATGTTCACATTTAAAAAATATTTGTATTTGCTTTCATGTTCACTCTTTGTACATTATATGCATTTTCTCTATCTACTGTTATTTACTTTGGTATTGCTGGAGAATATTATTCTTTATTGGATGAAGACACTGAAATTTTTAGAGATTAATAAATTTTTCCAAATGCCCACCTCTGGTTAAGTGGCAAATTTGGGGTTTTCGAAGTCAGTTTCATATCATGCCAGGCACAATGTTCTTTTCCAAATTTCTAAATCATTAAATGATAATGCCTTTAAATCCAACATGTCAAAAACAAATACACTGGACACAAAAATAAAACCAAGAGAATTTATAAGAATTCAACAAGGTAGGGCAGTATCAATCTTCACGTTGGCCTTTGATTATATTCACTGACCTGTGCTTAGAATATTTGCAGAGACATAATAGTGGCATAATAACCATTCTTATGATGTGTTTTATTTGAATGATGCCTAGTTTCCCCGGAGACTGGCAGACTTAGATCTATAGGGAGAGATAATTTGAGAAGAGATGGTAAAGAGGGGAGGCTTCCTCTTGTGTATGGGGATGGTATAGTGGTTGATGGTATATGCTACTGGATCAGTGTTGGGGTGTATCTTTCAAAAAGTTTGACTGGCATCAAGGATACTCATGTCTCAGAGGGTCCTTCTTGAAGAAGTAGCTATTTGCCTTCAGCTATACTGGTCAAATTTTACCTAAACCTCATGTGTGGGCAACAGACAGTCACAGGGTTGTACATCAGCTATCATTCCCTCAAAGCAAAGAGACGAGGAGAACCAGAATCATGTCACAAGAGAAATGGACAAAGGAGCTCAGGGTGTGAGCTTGGGCAGGAGAAGACTGCAGGGAGCAGAACATTCTCTTCAGAGATTTGATGGACAACTCTGTGCTCCTTTAAGCTCCTTCCTCACTCCCCTGTCTCCAGTAACTTGGCACACAGTGGTCATTCAGAAAACAGGTATTTGTTGGTAGCCTACTATGTGTCAGATCCTGTCCCACTCCTGGGGATACAGAAGTGGATGGACAGGGCCCCTGCCTTAAGAAGCATACATTCTAAGGTTATCCAGCACACAGCTGTTGAAAAATGGGCATTTGGGTGGGTGGATGGATGGATGGATGGATAATGGATAAGTGAATGGGTCAAAGGCTAACAGCACATTGGGGAACAGAAGAAGAACATAGAGAAAATAAATTAATGGTGCCCTTAGAAATGACTGAAGAAAACTGGGAAATGCTAGTGCCTAGAAATCTAAAGTCAGAAGAAAAGGCAAATTCATTTATTTTTTCCAATTTTCACGTCACTAAGCCACATCTCTGATTAAAGTTCCACCTGGCTAAACTACACCTATTGCTTTTAGGATAAAGTGCAAATTCCCTATGCTGACCCTTAAGGGAGCTCATAATAGAGCCTATCTTTTTCGTGTGTGTGTGTGTGTGTGTGTGTGTGTGTGTGTGTGTGTTAGTTACTGGGGATTGAACACAGGGGCATTCTACCTCCAAGCTATACCCTGACCTTATTTATTTATTTGTGTAGTTATTTTTTGAAACAGGGTCTTGCTAAATTGTTGAGGGTCTTGCTAAATTGCCAAATCTGGCCTCGAACCTGTAATCCTCCTGTCTCAGCCTCCCAAGAACTGGGATTACAGGCATGTACCACTGCGTTTAGCTATGGTAGGTTCTTTTAAAGAACCACACCTGGGACACCCTACACACAGGTGAATACACAGCTGCCTTTTTGGAGAACAGTCAAGAAGCACCAAAAGATGTTGCATCTCAAAAGAATATAGCATTTCCTAACTGGCCTCCCATGTGGACTTCTACCATTCAAGGTTTCCCTTTATCTTAAGTTTTTTCTTCTAGAAGGTGGCACTTGAGAAACTCTAAGCCACAGTGTCCAAGAACTTTTGAATCAGACAAGCCAGACTTCAAGTTCTAGCTTCGCCCTTTTGTAGCCAGGTGGCCTTAAGTAATTACTTAGCTATTTTACCATGTCTCCCCTTTCCAAAGTTGGGATGTTATTACGTGCATCTCACAGGGTTGTTCTGACTTTCCATGGTTCCACCTTAAACACACGTGCCATGGATATAGGTGTACTCACCCCAGACCTGAGACACTGCTCTTATGTAGTTCTTCAGAACCAGGAAGGAGGATAAAAATATAGCTGCAGAGGTATGAATCACCTTGGCCTCCTCTGCCTCTCAGAAAAATTCTGCTGACGAGGAGTGGGAAAGGCAATAGAAGGGGAGCCACGTTCCCTTAGAGAACAGACAATAAATGTCAAAATTCCTGCTGTGCATGCACATCGTTCTACCTGGAGGCTAAGAAGGGTCGGGGACATGAATGAAAAAACTTTGACTGAAATGGCTGTTCCAGAAGGAGGAAGAGCAAGACAACCCCATGGTGTCCTCAGTGAAACGGTCTGGTCCTTGGGTTAAACTATCCAGAGACGGACCATCAAGGTGACACTGACTGAAGCAGGATAAAGTGTGTCATGAATACTGTGAAGCCATGATGACATTTATGGGGTCCAAAGGCTAGACCTTTACATGTCAGCCAGACAGAAATCTTACTTTAATTTACATAGCCAGGAGTGGCTGAAATACCAAGGGCTCCCACACAAGTCATGTGGTGGAGAGAGACTGTACGTGCATTCTGCATTCTCATTCACAGCCACAGCAGCAGGAGCTAGGTATTGTTAACCCTGATTCATCAAGACCAGAAAAGGCTTCCAAGTTTTCCCCTGACCTGGTGAGCATCAGAGTGAAGGTTAAAATCAGGGCTGTCTATTCTTAACCAGTCTGCTCTGTGGCTAAAAATATAGAAAGGCCAGGATTGCAATGTTGACATTTATTAAGGATTATGGAAGATATAACTTGGATGGAATTTTAGCTTGAATGATTTAGTTATTTTTATGGGGACAAAATTCTAGGGAGCTAGTCTCCTTGTCTAGGATAAAGGCTATAAAAATGTTTACACTGGAGACAGCCTTGGGAGGGCACTGTGGGTAGAAGTCAGACTAGAGAGGGAGGTGGGGACTGTGTGCCCTCCAGGATGACTTTGGGGCATTTTGAAACCTCTGGGAGTCTTAGTTGCTCTTCAGTGAAATGGGACTTTTTACCTCCACATTATTTATAACATGGAATTTTTATATGACAATGCTTTTGTGAGCTGCAAAATCCTACCCGAATGTAACAGACCCATTAGGTGTGTGCCTGCAGCGGGTGGGTTGGTTTGAGAAAAAGGGCCAACTCTGAGAGAGCTAACTTCTTACATAAGCCTGGGTAGTTTTGGAAAATATGATTTTTTATTTTTCATAATTTCTTCCCTCCCGTTGGTTTGAGAAAAGAAAATGATCTGGTTTTTTTTTTTTTTTTTTTTCTTAACCCAAACCAAATTGAAAGTTGAAATAATGAGTAACATTGCAAAGTGAGTTCCTGCATACACAGCTTTTCCATGTCTTATCTCATTTGATTTTCAAGGTCATGCCATGAGGCAGATATTTTAAAAGTGAGGGAAATGGGGTTGAAGAGGTCCAATAGGCTATATTTGAGCCTTAGCTATTAATTGGCAAGGTGGGCACTCAATACCAGCTGTTTTGATGTCTTTTTCTCTTCACCGAGTTTCTTCTGAGTTGAGCCTCTAGATTTCCACCCCCCTTTACTCTCTGCCTCAAAAAAGATTTAGCAGAAGATAATTTAAGATCATTGACTAATTACTGGACTTCTCGGTCAATATGGTCGTGGGTTGAGGACATATTTACTTTCCAGCCCTGTCCTGTATTTCAAAGAATGGTTCAAAAGACAGATTAGACTTTGGCCTATATCCTAAAGGAGCAAGTAATCTTTCTGTAGAGAAGATATAAAATGTGTCACAGATTCAGTGCTCGAAAACTCCACTGGAGGCGAGCTGGTCTTCCTAGATGAGGTGGACTTTGAGTTTCTTTTTCAGAAACATGGCAGAACAAGTGGGGCATGGTGGTACATGCTTATAATCCTAGTACTTGGGAGGCTGACACAGGAGGATCGCAGGTTCGCTGCCAGCCTCAACAACTTAATGAGGTCATTTGAAACTTGTGTCAAAACTAGGAGTGTAGCTTAAAGGTAGAATGCCCCTGGGTTCAACTCCAGTAACACATATGTGCGCGCATGCACACACATACACACACAAAAAAAAAAAAAAGAAAGAAAAAAGAAAAGAAAAGGTAAGAAAGGAGGGAAGGAAGGAAGGAGGGAAGGAAGGAAGGAAGGAAGGAAGGAAGGAAGGAAGGAAGGAAGGAAGGAAGGAAGGAAGGAAGGAAGGATGGATGGCAAAATGGAGCCAGAAGCCAGATCCTGAGTTCCAGCCATGGGTTCTTCACATTGTACTGATTAGTGTCAAAGGGAAGAATAGTTTATACATTTTAAATGCTCTTGACTTTAAATATACATATGCATGCTTGCATGCACACATGTGCACACGTACACACACACACACACACACACACACACACACACACACAGTGCTCCTTGGTTGCTAGATGTAATTCCTGGCAAGAGAGGCCATCTGTAACTGGTTTTTATCTAAGAGATTGGGGCCTATGTTAGTTGAAACAACCATCACAATATCAGCAAAATCATTGAGGATGATCCTTCCGAATGACATACTGCTTTTGTAAAAGAGCTGTTCTTTCTGAGGTAATATTCATTAAAAAAAAAAAAAGGCATTCTTTTATGTGGCTTTCCCAGAAATGTAGCTTGGCAATTTAAAAGTCCAAGTAGTAAAGTTGCCCCCTTTGAAACCTCCTTTATATCTACCATGTGCAGATTCACCAGGCATAACACTTAAAAAATTGTGACACAAAATCAAAGCACCATCCTTTCAAGTTTGATACAGCCAGTTTAATGTTCATAGAAATACTTTTTGATCCGAGGAGATATGAAACACAGCCATCCCATAGCTGGAATGTCAGGATTCTGCAGAGGAGTGTGGATTAACTTGAAAGCACAGTGGATGAGATGGGTTCTTTTCCTTAGCAACTGAGCGTTCATGAGAAACTCTCTGTTGCTTCAACACATTGTAAATCTGTGTCTCCTGTGCCAAACCCTGGGTCTGGAATAGAGTGAGTCCTCAGGAGGTAAGTCCTGAGTGAATGAAGAGCCACTGTCTTTGATGATCCCATACTTGCCCGTGCTTTGAAAGTACTCATTATAAACACAGTGATGTTGAAAATTTATCAGCACATGTGTATGCGTTAAGCACTCTATAAAATATAATCTTATTTGCACAAGAATCACGAGAGGCAGCTATTACTACTCCCACTTAGTAGATAAGGAAACTGAGATTTAGAGAAGTCAAGTAACTTTGCCAAGTTCGTACCCTGGTCTGCACAATGCCTAAGCCCCTGCCCCCATCCTGTTAACAAAGCTGTTCAACCTTTATATGTGCATCAAGCAGGAATAGAGATATAACAAAAGCAGATGATAATAACTATATTAATAAAAATCATTTGATCATTTGCAGACCCTAAGAGGCAAGTTCTGTTTACCCCCTGTACAGATGAGCAAACTAAGACATACATAAGAATTTATGAGAGCCAGGAGTGGTGGCGCATGCTTGTAATCCCAGCATTCGGGAGGCTGAGACCGGAGGATCTGGGTTCGTGGCCAGTCTCAGCTACCTAGTGAGGCACTCCGCAACTTAGTGAGACTCGGTTTCAAAATAAAGAATAAAAAATAGGGCTGGGGGTGTAGCTCGGAGGTAGAACGCCCCTGAGTTCAATCCCCAGCACCGCAAAAAAAAAAAAAAAAGAATTTATGAAACTGGTCCAAAGTCTCCAAATTAAGTGGTAGGAATCTGTATATATTACTTAGTTGCTGTTCTTAAAAAAATCCCAATAATTTTTTTTTACCTAATTTACTCCTACTTAATAAAAATTGGACTATAACAATAGAAGAGGCCGACAATTCTGGTAAACTGAATAGTCCAGTTAATGGGAAATTTATCACACATCCCATGATGTCCTGAACTTTGATTTTCTTCCCTGTGGAAAGGGGAGGTGGGACAAGATGAAGATGACTCATGGTCCCTACCAGGCATCCACTTGGATGGTTCTGTGACCCCTCCATCCTTCACCACTTCTCAGCATACTGAAAGGCACCTGATACCCATTTGAATTGTGTCAATTAGGAAAGGAGATGTGCTAGTTTTGCTAATGCCATCTCAAACAACTTCTCAGTTGATCTGTCAGCACTGTCAAGACCCTGGGCCTTGCTACGTGGCAGAAAAGACTACTTAAGTAAGTCTCCTCAGTCCTTTCTTCAAAGGTGCTGCAAGGCATCGTTCAGGGCTAACAGGCTGTGTTGTTTGCACCTGCCAGGGCAGCTTGCACTCTCTAAAACTGAGCTCCTCTCCTGTCATCCACTGCTTTGGAGACGGTGCTCCCTCCCCCCCTAAAGTTAAGCCTTTAAGCTTTTGCTTCTCAACATTTCACAAGGATAATATCAGATGAGTGTTTACTGTCTAACGAGTGCCATATTAGGCTGAAGAATTCTGACAGTCTGATATGAATGACCCAGCTGTATGTCAATCATGCTGCAAGGTGGGCATGGCCTGGAGCTGCTCAAATGGGCAGCAGCTGTGCAAGAAGTGGCTCCCTCTCCCCAGCTCATCACTGGTTGAGTCTTTTCCTCACCTACCTCCCAGTAGGCACGTCTCCTCTCCGCCCCAAGTTCATTGGTCATTGTTCCATTTATTATTATGGTACTGGGGATTGAACCCAGAGGCATTTTACTTCTGAGCTACACCCCAAGGCCTATTTTATTTTTATTTTGAGTCAGAGTCTCACTAGGTTGATGAGAGTCTCATTACTTGCTGAGGCTGTCCTCAAACCTGTGATCGTCCTGTCTCAGCCTCCAAAATATTGAGATTACAGGCATGTGCCACCACATCCAGCTATTGCTCTGCATTTAGAAAGAGTTGAAGATAGAGGCATAGTCCAGAAGCAGAGGGAGAAAATAAGCTGAGTTCCCTGTGCCAGTACCATGCCAAACACTTTAAAATTTCTATGTTTAATCTGTACATGTTTCCATGAGCAACAATGTTGTCTTCATTTTATAGATTCGGGGGAGGGGGTGTTGGGGATGTTGTAAAGTGTTGAACCTGGGCCCCTAACCCAGGTCTGTCAGTTTCCAAAAGAAAAATCCTTGGATCTTCTTAAATGTCATGCTTCTTTTTAGAGGCTAAAACTTGGAACTTCCCAGAATAACTTGGCACCTAGGTCTCTTCAGAGGTAGGTGAGCTACTCTTAGGAGCTTCAAATGGGGGTCCTTGAAGCCATGTGGTAATTGGGGGAGTAGTTGTGACATCCAAGGTACCAAATCAGACGTATTTGCAATTGTTCTCAATTCAAGTTTTCCCTCCAAAGCTCTCTGTCTACAGTCCTCATTTTTCCAGATTATATGGAGAATGTCATGATAAGGAGGTTAATCTGTCTTCCAGCTTAGACTTTCTCTCTCTCTCTCTCTCTCTCTCTCTCTCTCTCTCTCTCTCTCTCTCTCTCTCTCTCTCTCTCTCTCCTCTTTTCTCAATCTTATTGCAGATTGAGCCCAGGGCATTCTACCTCTGGGCTACACCCCCAACCCTTTTCACCTTTGTTTTTTTTTTTTTTTTTGCGGTACTGGGGATTGAACTCAGGGGCATTCTACCTCCAAGCTACACCCCCAGCCCTATTTTTTATTCTTTATTTTTGAAACCGAGTCTCACTAAGTTGCGGAGTGCCTCACTAGGTAGCTGAGGCTGGCCGCGAACCCGGATCCTCCGGTCTCAGCCTCCCGAATGCTGGGATTACAAGCG
>PVLC010012255.1:0-29909 GCA_004027655.1 Graphiurus murinus
AAAAAAAAATTGCAAGTATCGGCACCATACATTTTCAAGTGTAATATCCTTGTCCTTATCTTTAAGTATATATGAATAAATATATTGTGGTTACTTAGTGTCTGGTTTTTAGATGAGCAAAACCCCATCTATGTTCTACATGCATGTACACCCATATATACATACATATACACATATTTGTTTCCATATGCATGCATTTATATAAATGCCCTATAGGCTGACTCGTTGCTGCTGCCACTGCTGTTTTCCTAACTACCTTTCAGGAAACAATGGATCTCTCAGATTCCACTAGTGGACTCTGCAATGCTAAACACATAAAATGAAAACATTTCTTCCTTTAGTTGCCTTTAACATTGTCTCTTACAGTAGGGTGGAATTACACAGAGAAGCAAAGGTTATACGTGCTTTTACATTGCCACAATTATAGTGCACCAGCAATTATATTCATCAAATGGCACACTTCTCTATAGTGAAAAATTGGCAAGAGCAAAGAAATAGTCTTCTTAACTATTATACACATTGAGTTGATATAGTTTACAATTCTCTCATTTCTTTAGAGATTTTTCTCATAATGATTCAGAAAGATTTCTTTCATTTTTCATGCTTTAATAGTTTTCACATAAAGACCACAGATAATAATTTACTTAAATAAATGTATTTTACCCCTCATTCTTATTCACAGATATTTAAGCTTTATAATTTTTTTTATGATTAAGGCTTTTGGTGGTTCATTTTATAGGTGATATCGTCTGTATTTTTTAAGTCCGACAGGGACTCACTTGATCTTAGAATACTATCCACCTGGGTTACCTCAGATGTAATGAGTTATAGGTAACTACTAATAACATTCTTCAGTTGAGGAAAGTCTACACTACAGAAATGGGGAAAACTGCAAACCTAAAGGCACATATCACAAAAGTCTGGAGATATTTTGGTGTCCACATACTCTCTTCATACAGCACAGAGTCTTACCAGTTAGACTGAGTTCTTAATGTACGTTCTGTTGTGAGCCAATCTGAGGACCTAGACTTTTCTCCAAAGTTGAGGTCCAATAACTTGTGCTGCTTCTGAAATGGAGTGAGCTGTCCCTCTCAAAGAGCAATAAGAACAGAAAGGGACCAAACATAATGTCTTTGTTTAAGGGTGAATTCAGAAATCAAAGAAACTCGAAATTAAAGTTCAGTGACTGGGCAAAGAATGAAAAAAATATCTGGAAGAAAAGATAAGTATGATGGGCTGTGAGTTTCAGGGCACATGGAAGGAAAAACCAATACTGATTTCAGGGATGCTAGCCCTTCGAGCAGAAACCAATCTCCTAACAGCCACATGGCTTCCTTGGTGGATGGGATATGCTGGACAAATAGCTCAGTAATTTACCTATAAAACTGAGGGAGAAAAACAGAAATCTATTGTTTTCTTATTCTTTTGCATATATTGAATTATAAAAGTTATTGATAATTAAAAATATTATCTGAGTCAGGCGTGGTGGCGCACTCTTGTAATCCCAGTACTTGGGAGGCTGAGACGGGGGGTTCCGGGTTTGAGGTCAGCCTCAGCTACTTGGTGAGGCCCTCAGCAACTTAGTGAGACCCTGTTTCAAAATTTAAAAAAAAAGAATAAAAAATAGAGCTGGGGATGTAGCTCAGGGGTAGAATGCCCCTGGGTTCCACCCTAGTACTGAAAAAAAAAAAAATATATATATATATATATATAATCATATATATAATTATCTGGTTGTGTGTGGTGGCATATGCCTGTAATCCCAGTACTTGAGAGGCTGAGACAGGAGAATCCCATGTTCAAAGCCAGCCTCAACAATTTAGTGAGAAACTCAGATACCTATTGAGACCCTGTTTCTAAATAAAAAATAAAATAAAATACAGCTAGGGATATAACTCAGAGGTAGAACACCCCTAGGTTTAGTCTCTAGTAACCCCATACCATATGCACACAAAATAAGTATTATCTGATCAATACCTGGTATTTGCTCAGAATGTGTTTGGAAAATACTAGAAAAGGACCAAAGCCAATTTCAGAGTCTAATAATTCAGACTTGGAGTAAATTGTTTCAAAATAAAAACCTATCAAATTATATATAGTCCTGGTATTTTTTGCTATGAAATTTCCAACAATGTCCATAAATTAAACCTCCATAAAAAAGCATTTAGTCTTCTTTGACTATTTTTGCCTTATGATGATTGTATATTTGAAAATTTTGTGTATTAATTTTGTAATAAGATTATGTTACTTGAGTTTGCCTACTTCCTTTAATATCACTCAGCCTGAAAGGGTATATTAAGTACAACTCAAAATAATTTAATGCTGCAAATAATATGCAAGATTGAAGGCAGTGTAATCATACTTTGCCTTCAGTCTTGTGTAAGGACACTGTAATTGTTCAGCCCTCTGATTGCTTATATAGCACCAATTTTCCATATTTGAAAAGTTTATTTCTGTGAATAAAAATCCCAAACATTATTACACTGACTACTCAAGAGAAATTTTATTTATTGTTGATTTCCCCAAATCCTGGCTCAGGGACTGATTTAGTGTATATAGGTGGGTGACTCGAATGCAAGGTTATTTCCTATTATATTTCAGAGTTTTCCAGAGTATATGAACTAGTATCAAATTGAATAATATGAATAATAATTGCTTACTAGTAATACACTTCATATTATCCAGTTTTATTTGAGTTTATCTAAAACATTATTATGCTGTTGTATGTGGTATTCCTGGTGTTTCTGAGCAAGGACAAACAAAATATTTTGTCATAGCTAATTATGAAATGCTCGAATTGGCACAATTCATTTTACATACTAAGTCCAAGTATTAATTACCCAACATTAAGCTAATTATGCTGAACACACATGCCAGCAAACATGCACTGAAACACAAAGTGTCAGAGAAGAATAGAGTGTGAGTAATGAAGAAAACTTGCTTATTCTTTATGAACATTTTCTTTAGAATGTGTTGGATTAAGACTCCTTAAAGAATTGCAAAAGATCATGTATCTTAGAGAGGAGTGCAAATTATTTTTCATAAAGTCTATCTGTATTGTAACCTCATTTTTCTGTACTATATATAATAAATTTCTTGGGAGAGTTGAACAACCAAAAATAAATACTAAAAAGACCATTCATATTCTTAAGAGTCTCAAAACCTCACTAATAGTCTATTTTCTTCCTGTTTTCTGATTCCTGGTTTACATAGAATGAGTTGGAGGCAGAGAGTGCTATTAGGTGCACATATATAGAAAACAGAATAGATGAAATGCTGGGGGAAAAAAGGAAAACGGAATACTAGAAGATGTAGCATAGCATAGAGTCCATATTGTGGGAATAAATGATTTCTCATAAACTCACTATTTGAGTGAATTAGTATTAAGACTTAAAATAATGATTGATGTTTAAAATTATGGCCTTAATTCGTCAAGATCAAATTTCCTATAATCTGGTTAAGATGGCAGGAAAATGAAAATGCATCTTGAAAAGATTTTCTTCAAAAACAGTTAAGATGAAATGTTTACATTTTTAAAATCTGAATAACGTCCCCAGCTATAATGGCTTGATTAATTAAATGTTCCTAATGCTAAAATATTCATGAAATTTTATATATGTGCATGCATCTACATTTTTGTAATGATAATGTCCATATCTTTAAGTCAGTTTCTCAAAAGACTTGTGATCTCAAGTGTTGTGGTCTGTTTTGTTTTTGGTACTCAACATTGAGTACAGGGGCATTCTACCACTGAGCTACACCCCCAGCTCTTTTTTATTTTTCTGTTTTGAAACAAGGTCTCACTAAGTTTCTGCAAGCTGGCCTCGATCAGCGATCCTGCTGTCTCAGCCACCCATGTACTGGGATTACAGGTGTGGGCCATTGTGCCCAGCTACTCAGTGAAAGTCAAAAATTTAATATGAATTCAGAGAAATAGTTCTACAAAGACATTAAGCCAGTGCATCTATAAAATTCCTAATTTCGAATAGGATATTTATTTTTATATTTACATATTAATATGACATTCAAACATAGACACATGGTAATTATGACACATATGAGAAGATGATCATGTACTAAAGACTAAACACTCTTAAATATTTTTATAGTTATTGAATGAAGGCCTATGAAAATTGATATTCTACAAAGATTTAAATTTCCAATGCATCTCACTTTATTGTAAAATTTGATTCTAAGTATTCTAAATATGCTTCAGAGGTAACTGGTTTTTATTTTAGGAAAAATGTGATTTTTCCAATATAATGATAATTTAGAAATCTATTATTATCAATTAGGTTTCAGTAATATCATTATTCTATTTAATATGAATAATTTTTTTATTATAATTGGTGCATTGTAAACATATATTTTTCTTAGGTACAAGCTGATAAAGGCATATATACACACATTTCTCATTTAACCCCTTCCCCAAGTTCCCACCCCACTCCCTCGCCCTCCCTCCTTCTCAAGTTCAGTTTAGTGATTGACCTTGATATATTTGTGAAAGTACATCCTGTGCATTAGGGTGTCCCCCCCACCCCCCATCCATCCCCTTTAGTTAAGTCCACTTCTTTGCTTATCGAGGGTCTCTCCTTTTTCATCTGGAGACCCTCTTATGCCCCATCTTCTCCCTAGCATCCGCATATTAGGGAGAATATATGCTTTTTTACTCTTTGTGACTGGCTAATCTCACTTAACATAATGTTTTCCAGTTGCATCCATTTCCCAGCAAATAACATGACTTTGTTCTTCTTTATGGCTGAGTAAAATTCCATTGTGTACATATCCCATAGTTTTGTAATCCATTCATCTGTTGATGGACATCTTGGCTGCTTCCATAGTTTGGCTATTGTGAACTGTTTAGATACCAATAGTTTGCTTTCCATTCTTTGAGTAGATACCCAGAAGTGGTATTGCTGGATCATATGGTAGGTTCATTCCTATTCATCTGAGGATCCTCCATACTGTTTTCCAAAGTGGTTGCACTAATTTACAGTCCCACCAACAATGTATTAGGGTTCCCACTTCTCCACACCCTCGCCAGCATTTGTTGTTGTTTGTGATTTTTATAATTGCCATTCTGATTGGAGTTAGGTGAAATCTCAAAGTAGTTTTGATTTGCATCTCTCTGATTGCTAATGATGTGGAACATTTCCTCATACATTTATTGGCCATTTGTATTTCTTCTTTTGTGAAGTGTTTATTTAGATCCTTTGCCCATTTTTTGATTGGGTTATTTGTTTTCTTAACTGAGTTTCTTCAGTTCTCTGTATATCCTAGATATTAGACTTCTATCAGAAGAATAGCTGGCAAGAATTTTCTCCCACTCTGTAGGCTTTCTGCTGAGGTTCTTGATAGTTTCCTTTGCTGCACAGAAGCTCTTCAGTTTAATTCAACCCCATGTATTGATCTTCCTTTGAGTTGCTTGTGCTTTTGGGGTCTTGTTGAGAAAGTTTTACCTGTGCCTATGTGTTGAAGTGTTGGTCCTATGCCCTCTTCAAGTATCTGCAAGGTCTCTGGCCTGACTTCCAGGTCTTTGATCCACCTTGAGTTGACTTTTGTGCAGGGTGAGAAAGGGGTTTATTTCCATTTTACTGCATATGGTTAACCAGTTTTGCCAACACCATTTGTTAAAGTGGCTATATTTTTTCCAGTGTATACTTTTGGCTCCTTTGGCAAAAATCAATTGACTGTAAGCCTGTGGGTCTGTTTCTGAGTCTTCTATTCTGCTCCATTGGTCTGTGTGTCTGTTTTTGTGCCAATACCATGCTCTTTTTATTACTGTGGCTCTGTAGTAAAGTTGGAAGTCAGGTGTTGTGATACCTCTTGCGTGGTTCTTGTTGCTAACAACTACTTTGAATATTCTGGGCTTTTTGTTGTTTCAAATGAATTTAAGGACTGATTTTTCTATGTCTGTGAGGAGTGACCTTGGTAATTTCATGGGTACTGCATTGAATCTGTAGATCACTTTTGGGAGGATGGCCATTTTGATGATATTTATTCTGCCTGTCCAAGAGCATGGGAGATCTTTCCATCTTCTAAGGTCTTCATCAATTTCTTTCTTCAACTTTTTATAGTTTTCCTTATAGAGGTCTTTTACCTTCTTGGTTAGGTTTATCCCTAAGTATTTTATTTTTCGGGGTGCTATTGTGAGTGGAATTGTTTTCTGGATTTCTTTTTCAGTGAATTTATGGTTGGTATATAGAAAAGCTTCTGATTTTTTAAGATTGATTTTTTATCCAGACACTGCTGAATTTGTTGATCAGTTCTATAAGTTGTTTGAATTTGTTGGGTCATTTGCAAAAAGGGATAGTTTTAGTTCTTCTTTCCCTATTTTTACCCCTTTGATTTCTTTATTTTTCCTTATTGCTCTGGCTAGAGTCTCAAGTACTGTATTGAACAGAAGAGGTGATAATGGATATCCTTGTCTTGTTCCTGTTTTAAGTGGGAACTCTTGCAGTTTCTCTCCATTTAATATGATGTTGGCTGTGGGCCTATTATATATTGCCTTTATGATGTTGAGGTACGTTCCTTCTATTCCTATTCTCTGAAGTGCTTTTAGCAGGAATGGGTGTTGGATCCTGTCAAATGCTTTTTCAGCATCAATTGAGATGATCATGTGATTTTTGTCTTTGAGTCTGTTTATGTGGTGTATACATGGATTGTTTTTCATATGTTGAACCAGCCTTGCATCCCTGGGATGAACCCGACTTGGTCATGGTGTATAATTTTCTTGATGTGGTTTTGAATGCGCATTGCTAGTATCTCGTTTAGCAGTTTTGCATCTAAGTTCATCAATGATATAGGCCTATAGTTTTCTTTTCTTGAGCTGTCTTTATTTGGCTTCAGTATTAATGTGATGTTGGCTTCATATAATGTATTTGGGAGGGTCCCCTTTCTTTACATTTCATGGAATAGTTTGAGGAGTATTGGGATTAGCTCTTCTATACATGTTTTTAAAAATTCACTTGGAAAACCATCTGGCCCTGGGCTTTTGTTTGATGGTAAACTCTTTATGGCTGTTTCTATCTCTTCGATTGCTATTCATCGGTTTAAGTTTTCTATATCTTCTTGACTCAGTTTTCGGAGGTTATATCTGTCTAGAAATTTGTCAATTTCTTCTAGATTTTCCATTTTGTTGGAGTATAGTTTTTCAAAATAGTTTCTGATGATCCTCTGTATTTCCATACTGTCAGTGGTAGTATCATTTTTTTCATCTCTTATTTTAGTAATTTGGGTTGATACTCTCTTTCTTTTGGTTTAGGTTGGCCAATGGTTTATCTATCTTGTTTATTTTTTCAAGAAACCAGCTTTTGGTTTTGTTGATTTTCTGTATTAGTTTTTTATTCTCCACTTCATTAATTTCTGCTCTGATTTTCATAATTTCCTATCTTCTACTAGCTTTGGGGTTGGACTCTTGTTTTTCGAGTGCTTTCAGCTGTATCATTAAGTTATTTATTTGGTGATTTTCTGTTCTTCTTGTGTGGGCACTCAGTGCTATAAATTTTCCTCTTAGTACTGCTTTCAAAGAGTCCCAGATATTTTGATATGTTGTGTCTCTGTTTTCATTGGTTTCTAGGAAATTTTTAATTTCTCCCCTTACCTCTTCTATGACCCAATCCTCATTCAGCAACGTGGTGTGCAGTCTCCACATGTTTACATGGTTAATTTGGAGTTACTTAGAGTTTATTTCTAGTTTCACTCCATTGTGGTCTGAAAAGATGCAGGGAATTATATTACATTTTTTGAATTTGGCAGTGCTCGCTTTGTGGCCCAGAATGTGGTCTATTTTGGAGAAGGTTCCATGTGCAGGTTAAAAAAAATGTGAATTCAGCTGTAGTTGAGTGAAAGAGTCTATATGTGTCTAATAGGTACATTAGGTGTATGGTATTCTTTAGGTCTGAGGTATCTCTACTGACCTTTTGTTTAGAAGATCGGTCTAGAGATGTGAGAGGAATATGGAAGTCTCCCAGTATTAGTGTATTGGGGTCTATGTGTGTGTTTATATCATGCAGAGTTTGGTTTATGAAAGTGGCTGCACCTATGTTTGGGGCATAGATGTTGATAATTGTGTTGCCTCTTGCTGGATTGTTCCTATTACTAGTAAAAAATGACCTGCTTTGTTTCTTCTGATAAGCTTAGGCTTGAAGTCTAATTTATCTGATATCATGGTTGCTACTCCTGCTTGTCTTCGGGTTTCATTGGCATGGACTCCATCCCTTCACCTTTAGCTTGTGGGAATCTTTGCTTGTAAGGTGTGTTTCTTGTAGGCAGCATATAGATGGATTCTGGGTTTTGATCCATTTTGCCACCTTGTGCCTTTTTATTGGGGAGTTGAGATCATTTATATTCAATATGATTATTGAGAGATGATTTTTAGTTCCTAACATTTTGAGTTTTGACTTCTGTTTTTGGTGGTGTTTATTCTTCTTTGCTTAGTTGTTTGCTTCCTGGAAATTATTGTTTCTCAGGTTCTGACATTTACTAGTTAGTTCTTCTTTGTAGTTAATCTCTTTGAGTAGTTTCTCTAGTGCTAGTTTGGAAGATATATATTCTTTCAGTTTCTGTTTGTCATGGAAGGTTTTTATATCCCCATTAATTTTGAGAGAGAGTTTTGCTGGGTGTGAGAATCTTGGCTGCAAGTTATTTTCTTATAGACTTTGGAATATGTTACTCCAGCCCCTCCTGGCTTTCATGACTTGATTTGGGAGATCTGGAGTGATTCTAATTGGTTTTCCTCTAAATGTCACTTGACCTTTTACTTTTGTTGTCTTTAGAATTCTCTCCTTAGCCTCTACATTAGTCAACTTGATTATTATGTGGCGTGGTGAGCCTCTTCTTTGGTCTGTCTCTAGGGAGTTCTGTATGTTTCCTGTACCTGTGTGTCAACTTCTCTTTCTATATTTGGTAAATTCTCTGATATTACTTCTTTGAAAAATTATTTATTCCATAAGTTTCTACTTCTAATCCCCCTTCTATGCCTATTATTCTTAGGTTAGCTCTTTTAAAATTGGCCCAGATCTCTTCAATGTCCAATTCATACTGTCAATTTTTTTTTCTAAATTATGTACTATAGATTCATTTTTGGAATGGTCGTCTTCTAAGAGTGATATTCTATTTTCCATGTGGTCTAATCAATTGTTTATAGTTTGTATTGATGCCTTCATTTCATTTATTCCATCTTTCATTTCCTTCAATGCTTCTCTTTGTTCCTTTTCTGGTCTTCAGATTCTTTGTTTATTTGTTCCTTTATTTCTTTTCAACTCTCCCTACATTCTTTCCGAAAATCTTGTATTGTTTCTAGTATTAAAGATTTGAATTGTTCTTCTGGTAATCTCTGCAATTCTGGGTTGGTGAGATCTGTTATGGAGGGGTTGTGCTGGCTCATTGTTTCTTTGCTATTTTTCCTTCCCATGGTTCTCTTATTCTTAAATTTATATCTTTGCTGCTGTTGCAAGCTTTCTCACCCAGTCTCTGCAGTGGGGGTTTAGAGGTGTCTGCTGGTATATACAGGGACAGGTTGTGTTCATTGGTAAGGGTTAGGTGAGAAGTCTCAGTGATGAGTGCAAGAATAGGGTAAAGTAAAGAGTATGGTTCAGTGGAATAAGAGGTTGAGTGTGTTGAGGTGATATATTGTAAAAATTAGAGATGGTAGATATGTCAGGGCATTCTGATAGTCAATATAGAGTTTTGAGTGTGATAGTATGAGGTGGTCTTGACATGAGACAGGAAAAAAAGGAGAAAGAAAAGAGAAGAGGAAAAGTGATGAGGAGAAGAATGTAGATAGGAGAGAGGGAAGGAAGCTTGTAAAAGGGATAAGGAGGGGATTCAACAAACTAAGCAAGAAATAACAAAGCAACCAGTTATCCAAACAAACATAAATAAATCAAGGCAATACAAGAGTAAAAACAGATAAGACATAACACCAAAAAAAGAAAACAGACAAACAAACAAACAAACAAAAAAAAACTAGAAACAAAACAAAAGCCCCAAAACCAAAAAACAACAAGAAACCAAAACAAAAGCCTGCTAGTTCGTAAGTACAGAGCTTAAATTTTTTAATGTGTCTCTGGTATTTTTATTTGCTCTGTCAGTGCAGGCAGGGGGTTTTGCTGATGCCTCTCCTGCTGCAAGCTTGTGTCTCTGAGCTCTCCACAGGGCCTGTCTGCGTCTCTCTCTCTCTCTCTGCCTTTGCTGGTGGCGGGAGTGCAATCTAAATGCTGGGCATTTTCAGATGCCCTATGTGCACTGGGTTCTTCCCGCACTTCTGTTCCTATCTAATCGCTAGTAGGGCGGGTAACTGAGTCTGTCCTTTGTATAGGGGTCCCCGCACCCCGGGGGTGCAATCCAACTCACAGATCCCTGCTGCTCTGGCTCCGGTGCGAGGGGTGAGCTGGGTGGCCTTGGCGCAGGCTTAAAATGGTTGTCCCAGGTGTTCTTGATCCACCTAATTATGGTGGAGTTTTGTAGTTGCTTATTCCACCTCTGGTCACTGGGGGCACAGGAGGTCGATGAAGGTCTGGGTGGCTGGCAGAATGTTGTCTGGGAGAATGGTGGCATGCAAAATGGCGGCCACTGGTTCACGGCGCACGCTGGCTCCTTTGTTCTCCCTGATTTCTGTTCAGCTGCTCTCATTGCCTTGTTCACTCTTCTGCCGCTTTGCTCCTCTTTCTTTCCATCAAGAACCTGCGTTTGGGGCAGTTTTGGTTCAAGCTCTGTGGTGCAGTCGATCCCTGTTCCAGGTTGGGAGAGGTGAGCTGGGGTGGTCCCGCAGGGGCTTACGCTGGTCATCCCATGTGTTCCAGTCACTGTGGATGGTGCAGGGATCCACCGCCTGGGTAGGATGTGTAGTTCTAGAGTTGCTCACTCCATGCCTGGTCACTGGGTCCGCAGTAGTGTTAGCAGACCTCAGTGTCTGTCTGACTGCCGGGCTCCCGGTCTGGCTCCACAGCCTGGTGCCCAGCCACTGTGCGGTCGGGGTCCTTTGTTCTCCCTGTTCAGCTCTCTGGTCTTTCTTTAGTTGTGGTTCAAATTTTGCTTTTTTTTTGTTGCTTTTTTTCCTTCTGTTAAGAAGCTGCTTTTATGGAAAATTTGATTCGATCTCACAGTGCTTGAGTAGGGGTGTTTCACTCAGATGCCATCTTGAATCTTAATATGAGTGATTTTACAAGTTCTTTTTCTTTAGCCAAAAAGAGTTATATTCTTCAATAAAAATATTCTTTGAAGTATTATTGAAATTTCTTTTCTGTACTTTCTCTCCATATATTTCCTTTTCAGTCCCTTGCAGCCCAGTATTTCTCTCATCATTTTCCTGAAACTCCTATTGGAAAATCCTTCTTGCAAGCAACCAGTGGCCAAATTAAACCTCTTCCACTTTCCATCCTTCATGTACTCTTTGCCTTGCTAACCACTTTCTCTTTCTTGAACATGTCTATTCTTTAGAACTTTTGTATTTATTGCACTACAAAATAGGATTAAAGAATAAGAATTAAACTCAAGACTTGGAATTATTTGGAATTTTGGAGGCAATAACATAAAACAAAGAATATGAAATGCATATGAAAAAATAGCACATTTGAGATGTATGTCTTTTGTGATTCTGAAAACAAAACAGATTCATGAGATTGTATATGATCTGAATGCCAGGGAAGGTGCATGGATCTCTATTGTTTTAAGGATTTGTCTAAAGTTGCAGTGGAGTGTTTTATAGTTCATTTTGTTTTCAGTAATGGATTATCATCCAGAATACCTTCTTGTAGCATATTGCATTTTAAAATTTATCAATGGTGATAGCATCTTCTTTAATTAACTTAAGAATGATTAACTAATGTTTTAGTTTGGGACTTAGAACTAGAATTGCTTTCATTGAACCAAATTTGAGGAAGATCAATATTATGTGTTGCTAGCCTACTATGTTCAATTAAAAACAAAGAAGAATTTATCTCTTACTATAACTAAAGCCTTTGCTAAGTGATTCAGTTCATTAAATAAATGAACAATCTCTTAGTCTGCACACAGATTTCAGTCTAACTGTAAACATAGGATAATTACATAAATAAATATCAAGTACACTTTGGTATCTGTTATATAAAACAAATGTTAGAGATTCATTTCGGGAAGTATTGTACTGTGTAAGGATGAAGAAAAACTTATTAAAGAAGAATTTATGTAGTCTTTGAAGGGTAACTGCATTGTATTACATGAGTTTTAAATAAATGATTACATTGAGTATTAAATAGATTATTACATTCCAGAACATTCTTTTAGCAAATATGGCAGAGATGTCAAAGTTGAGACTGCGTTTAGGATATAAGTGGTTTATTTTTATAAAAACTCATAGTTAAAGAAGTAAAGGAAGTGAAATAAAATTTCAGAGCCATGTTTTGAATTTTGAAAATAATAGGGAATTATTGAAGCTTAGTTTGATAAGAGTTGTGCTGTGATAGAACAGAGTTTAGAGAAGAAAATAGATTTTATACATATTGGGAAAAACTATAAAGAGTAATTAGCCTAAATATAGGTAGAAGGCTTTTTACTATAACCCATGCAGGAGATAATGAAGACTTGAATTAGCAATTATATGAATAGGAACCAAAACGTAGACATGAATTTGAGACTCTCTCTGAGGCTAGAATTAATAGGATTCTATAACTGACTGGAGTGTGGAAGAGAAAGCAGGAATTAAGACTATTTATTTTTAAAAATATATAAGAGTATCTTTTGCATATTGAAATTTAGGTATGTGTATTCCCCAAGTGAAAATCTAAAATGAGTCCTTGGGTTTGGGTACAGAAGTCAAATATATAAATATACACTCAGTGAATAACCACATAAAAGTGATGTTTAAAGCCGGGTGTGGTGGCGCACGCTTGTAATCCCAGCATTTGAGGCTGAGACTGGAGGATCTGGGTTCGCGGCCAGCCTCAGCTACCTAGTGAGGCACTCTACAACTTAGTGAGGCCCTGTTTCAAAATAAAGAATAAAAAATAGGGCTGGGGGTATAGCTCGGAGGTAGAATGCCCCTGAGTACAATCCCCAGTACCACAAAAAAAAAAAGTAATGTTTAAAACCATGTAAATTTTCTTCAATCATCAAGTAAGTAATGAAGAAGAAGAGCTATAAGGTGTTGCCTGTATCAAAAACAAGAATCTGGGCAGTTGTCAGAGTATGAAAGGTTAGAGGTAGTAGATATATGGAATTCCACAACAAGATAATATAATATCACTGTCATATAATTAATAGGAGGGTAAGGACATTGCAAAATGTATATTCTAGTTAATATAATTTACTAATAAAGTTCAGATTACTAGAATTAAGAAAATCTTACATGATTATTGATGGAACATGAAAATTTTACAAGAAAAGTGAAGACACAGTGAACAGGATCTAAATTTCCAAGTTCCCTAGGTGGTTTTGGTTTCAATAGATCACACCTTTAACATTTTTTTTTTTTTTTTTTTTTTTGCGGTACTGGGGATTGAACTCAGGGGCGTTCTACCTCTGAGCTATACCCCCAGCCCTATTTTTTTATTCTTTATTTTGAAACCGAGTCTCACTAAGTTGCGGAGTGCCTCACTAGGTAGCTGAGGCTGGCCGCGAACCCTGATCCTCCGGTCTCAGCCTCCCGAATGCTGGGATTACAAGCATGCGCCACCATGCCCGGCTTCACCTTTAACATTTTGATAGATATTTCCAAGTATTTTGCACAGATGAATGTCTTTACACCCATGTTCTACTATCTCACAACTGTACCTTGGGACTTATTCAAAGTAAAAAATTGTCACATGTAAAAGGAATGGTATTTAGGCTAATAAGACCAAAGACAGAATGTTATAATTAGTATTTGTAAGAAATTTCAAATGTTCTATATATAATCCCTAAGAACTACAAGATTCTGGAAACTATAGTTTTCTTTCTTCTTCAGTAAAGCTCGTATCTTGGAATAATTAAAGTTTAGTTTTGTCTCTACCAAGCTAGCTTTCACTGTCTATTCTTGATTTAGAAATATAAAACATTGGGCTTTTCAGAATGAGTATTTATTTACATTTGATATTTTCTGAAATTGAATTCAAATTCAATCTGAATAATGGTAGAATATAATTTGAATATCTCCTTTTTCTCCACAAGGCCTTTTCATCAACATCAAATCTATCTATGTTATTTCTTAAATTCACTGGTAAGCTTTATCATTTCTTTATTATTTATGCCTTGTTTTCCAATTGAGGTACCATTTTTCAATCTGATGATATAATTACAAAAATGGAGTGGTTTCTCTTCATAGGCTTATTTTCCTTTTCTGTCTCTGCTTAGTTTTGTGGCTCACACATCTCCATTACTTGCTTAACTTCCTTTCTTTAAAAATAAGACACTTGTCAGTTGACACCAGGCCCCTAAAATACACATATTAGCATTTCTTTTTTTTTTTTTTTTTTTTGTAGCACCTGATGTCAGTGCAGTTAGCTAGACTTTGAGTGCAAAAGCATGAGTTTCTGCCTCTGCCTGTGGCTCACTATGGCTCTTGCTAGACACCTGAAACAAATGGATGTTTTTCTTCATGATAGAAAGAGAAATCTAAAAGTATCGATTTCTTTATGGTACTGACATACTGGTTCTCTTGAGGCAAGAAACAGTTCAAATGTAGTTTTAAACTAAGACTTGGAATGATATGCAGGACTATGAGTTGTTCTTTGATTATTTCTCATTTAATGCAGAACTATGAGTTGTTCTTTGATTATTTCTCATTTAATGCAGGACTATGAGTTGTTCTTTGATTACTTATCATTTAATGGGAACGTCCCCATGGTATTTACCATGCTCCACTTGTTTCAAAGGATTAGGGTGGAGGAACTGGGGAGATTAATGCAAAAGGACATATCAGATCCACCTTGTGGCCAGCAATACAGACTATTCAGGGAGATAGATGGACTCCCTCCCACCCAACTAAGAACCCCAGGTGCAAGTGCTCCCTAGAGTCAGTATAGTAGATGGGTAATAACTCATAGATTTAATTGATTTTCTAAAAATCCCAGGCATCTCTTCCATAAGTATATGCCATGTTATGTTCTAGGTTCTAAAGATTTCTTGTTTACTTGGTAAATAAATTAGAACAAGCCCTTGCTCTTCTGAATTGTTATATAGTAGGGTCAAATGTCAGATAAATGTCATATAGCATGCTCGGTGGTTACAGTTGCTGTGAAGGGAAATTAAACAATCAATCCACCAGAATAAGAGGCTGGGGAATGAATATAGGTGTGTTATTTCAGGGAGGATGGTCGGAAAAGGTGTCTGGTTGATGAAGTGATATTTAAATATAGACCTGAATGCTTTTAGGACATGAGATGCAATGAAATGTGGGGACAGAACATTTTAGACCATGATGCATCCCTGTGCTTCACATGTCAGAGAAGCCAGAAAAGCCGGTGGTACTAGGGGAGGGGCTAGGAGAGAAAATGATGCCAAGAGGGAGCAGGAAGTGAGACTGTGGAAACCATTTGACTGAAAGTCTGAAGAGGAGGCAAAACCTCTGGAGGATTTGAACAACAACAACAAAATGATGAGATGACTGATATTCTGAAAGGGTCGTTTTGACTATGAAGTGGAAACTAATAGGCTACAGTTGAGTAATCAGCAAGAATAGTGAAATGTTTATTGCAACAGTCAGGAAGAGAAGACCAAGGCTTGGACCTGGTGAAAGTGGAAACAGAAGCTATTTTAATACTTTATCTGACAGAATTTACTAATGATTATAAATAGGGTGTGAAAGAAAGCAGAGGTTCAAAAAATATTGCCACAGTATCTCTAAGAACCCAACCTCAGAAGTAAGACAAATTTATGCCAAACACCTACTTATGTGATTACTTTAATGTCTCTAAAGTTTAAAGTCCAAAGAAAGTTTGTTTGGGCTTATTTTTTATGTATTCCTTGCTCTTGTGGTATAAGCTCATTTCATCTTTACTGTTCTTAAGAAGATTGAACAATTTTATCCCTAGAAGGCATCAGCATCCTGTCATCATTCCACCATCTGAATTCTTGGACAAAAACCAGAATAAAATCATTTATTAAAATGATTTTGTGGAATTGTAACTCACAGTGAGCTGCCAGTTAACATATGAAATTAATTGTATTTTTCCTACCATTTTTGTTTCTTTTCCACTTATAAAAGTCATAGAGCCTCAGATTGAAAGTCGTATTTAGGCTCAATCAAGTCTGGCAAGAAACTAGTCAGCTCCATTTTACTTTTTAAAACCACTCTATATTTTAATAAACAAAAATTTTAAAAGTAAAAAATTTATAAAAGTTACATTTTATACATTATTAATTTTTACTTATTTTCCAAGTTGGAAAGGTCATTAAAAAGCATCTTTATCACTATAGCTTTAAAATGTAATTGTAATAGTACCACTGTCATAGTTAAAACCTTTACGTAGAAAACACCGATCAGGTTATGATATTTCAAATTATCACTAGGCTTACTTTCTTTTAGAAGTTAATTGGGATGAAAACAGTTACATAATAGTTCCAGGTTTATCTAATATGTATTATATAGCTCTACACAAGGGCACCTTTATCCATTGCATCATGATTAAGTAATTCTCTTGTACCTAAAAAATTTTTTAAACATATTTAGTAGTCATTTTCTCTTGCTTTGAATAACCAAATGTTCTGAATGTTTTCTGCATTATCCCTATATTATGCCGACTTCTAGCTTCAATCTTAATTGCTGCTCTGCTGTGATTATCTCATAGTCTCCATATCTGTACTTAATAGTTATTGTTCTTTTGCTTTCATTTAATTTACCATTAAGAAATAATAGAGCAGGGTATGGTGTTGCCCACTTCTAATCCTAGTACTTGAGAGGCTGAGACAGGAGGATTGCAGGTTCCTGGACAGCCTCAGCAAATTAGTGAAGTCCTCTACAATTTAGTAGCACTCTATTTTAAAATAAAACATATAGGGCTGGGGATGTAGCTCAGAGGCAGATTCTTCCTAGTTTTAATCCCCAGTGCCACATACACAGGAAAAAAAAAAAAAAAAGAAGAGGAAGAGGAAGAAAGGGAGGGAGGGAGGAAGGAAGGAAAAGAAAATAAGCAATTGTTACTTTGGATTGTCTCTTCTTGCAGCGACTTAGGTATACATTATTTGAGTATACATTTTAATGAAAATTAATCAGTATCAGATAGTGGCTATTATTCACAAGAACTCTTACCAAAAGTGCCATTTGAGTATAATAGATGGAAAAACTGGGTTTTTTTTGTTGTTGTTGTTACCATCTTATTTCTCAGGCTTTCCAAGAAATGTTTTGTTAAAGCATCCTTTATATTTTATAGCACTTCCTGAATTGATGTTTTCACAAATGCTCATGATACTATTTACTCCTAACAACCTTGCTGCCTGAGTGTTGAGGACACCCACGTAATTTGTCCTACATCAGTGCTTCCCATTCAGAGTGGATGCATTTTTTCCCCTTTTGCAACTCAGTAATTGAAAGTTAAAGATTTGTTTCATTATCTTGCTCATCCAACCACACTCTAACCCACTTCTGTTATACAGAACTTCAGTGTAGATTTTTTTTAATGTGACTCCAGGGAACTCTTACTCATAGGTACTGTATTTCTACATCAAGGCAAAATAACTCCTGACCATTTGTTTCCTTTTTTTAGTCATAATGTTTATATAAGTCTATTTTATTAAAAATTTAGAATTGTTTTTCTGGCTAACTACACATTTTTTTCAATAATGCCTGGATTGAACTTTTCATTAATATCTTATAATACACATTAACTGATAAAAATTTTGTGAGCTTGTTATTCATTAATACATTGCATTAAGTTCCAAGTTTTCAACTCTGTTAACCTTAGTAAATATTCATATATTTTTCAATATTACCATGAATGGTATAACTGTTGTTAAATTTAAGTTTTTATGGGTGCCCCACATCTGGAATAATGGGACCAAATGGGTTAAGTCCTTATCCCTTTAGTAACTGTGTAGTGGAGAATGCAATGATACAGAACAGCTCTTTGCCTCTAAGGCCCATCTCTTTCTTTTGTATTTTATATTTACTGGGGAAAAGTTCATAGTCTAAAGAAACCTAAGGAAGTCACCCAGAACTCATTTGGAAACATGATATATAGAAATGCACAAAAATATTGCAACAGCTTTGGAACATGAATATTAAAAGCAGAGGGAAAGTTGACTTCTGCCATAGTTATGCATATCTACAAGAAAAGAGTATGTGCACTAAAGGAGGAAATATATATAATAGAGATGATGATGGTAAAATGATGTGTTTTAGTGGTACATCTTGGTGGATTAGACATGAATTGTGAAAGTTGTTCTCAAATGGAAACCATAACTTTAAAACATAAGATTTCTGCTAAGAATATAAGCTGAAGATCTTTTAGTTTCTCATGCACTGACACATTGACCTATCCACAAACATTTTGGGTGTGAGTTTTCTTTATTCTCTATAAAGAATTTGAATTTCTGCAAAGAAGTTCTTGATAAGCTCTGTGCCCTAGGGAAGCTAGGAAGAGGAGCTTTGTATAATGGAGTTGGTGCTTTGCCTCACAAGAAGTCTGGCAGAGACTTTAACTGTAGAAAGACTTTCCAAGTTGAAATTGAGCAAAGGGGCCTTCTGGAAAACTAAATGACTTTACATTTCCCTATACTCCTTGGATCTAAAAGGTATTGAAATTGTAGTTTTTCTCATGGTGACTCCATTCTTCTGTTTAAAATAAATTCAGTGAATCTCATAGATTCACACCTTATAAGCAAAAATAGAGAGGTAAACGCTGAAGCTATTTGAAAACCATTTTAAATTATATAAAACATTACTTCTGATATTTATTGGTTGATGCAATATAATTAGGATTTGGAATTAGTAAAATAGGCATATTGATTGCCTTGTTTTTGATTTTTTCCCTTTAACCAAATTAGAAGAATGTCACCTTATATAAGCTTGTGTGAATTTGAAAACTAATCTTGTTTCAAATGTTTCTACGGCAATAATTGCGTATCTCTATGGTAATAGTGGTCTGCCTCTCTAACGATAACCAGTGAAGAGAAAAAAAGGCACAGACTCCTCTTAACAACCCCCCCCCCATTTTCATTATCTCCTCTTTCCTAAGTCTTATTTTATTTGGTTACACCAGGAATTCTGTACTAAATCATTCCTCTTCTCCACTTGCTTCCCTCAATGAATTCCAAATACATAGGTTTTAATTTGAAAACTGAAAAATTTGACTCAGATTAAAAACTGGTGCTCATATGTCCATGCAAGCAGGGACGTTGTTTTATATCTTTTAAAATATGCTGGCTTTGGAGCTACACACACATCCCATCCAGCTGGAAACTTGGGTAGTACCATGACTAACTGATCTTCTGCAAGCTAGTTCATATGTAAATTCCTATTTGTTCCTTTCTAAGGTTGATAATAGGTTCTCTGTGGAGATACTGTCAAGATTACAGATTATATGTAAACCGGGCGTGGTGGCTCACACCTGTAATCCCAGTATTTAGGAGGCTGAGACAAGAGAATTGCAGGTTCACAGCCAGCTTTAGCAACTTAGTGAGGCCTTGTTTCAAAATAAAAAACAAAATAGGTCTGGGAGTGTAGTGCAGAGGTAAAATGCCCCTGGGTTCAATCCACAGTAACACACACACACACACACACACACACACACACACACACACACACACTTATATATAATTAATTGATAATGAATAAACAAAAGACCAAATATAGCCTCTGCTACTGACTGTGACTTCAGTGAGATGACTCAATACTCAAGCCCTCTGGCACAAGGACTTCTAAAGTTCTTACCAATTTTTTGTACCATGCATTTTTAAAAATCTGAATATTATGCCTGTTGATCTATTATAGCAAGATCCCAGACTTCCAGGTAGATAGTATGACTAACCTTGAAAATTCTGTGTGCTGTCTGTCTGCATTAAAGGGAGTACACAACAGTCAACTTCCGTACAGTAAAAACAATAAAAACCCACAAAGGTTTCAAAGTCTTTGGCATTTTTCTATCTTAAGAAGGTATTTTTCTCTTCCCTGTATTTATTTGTCAAATTCCAGCTCCTTTAGATAACACACACGAAGAAATCCTTTCTGATTTAATTGTACAATATCTTAACTATGGTCTGCAGAATTTTACCAATTGTCTTTATAGATATGTTGAAGAATTATGTAGCATTACTATATTTTCCGAAATTTATAAATAAATTAGTTCACCTAGTTCTTAATCAAAGTCTCTGAATAATCAAAAATATTTGAGAGTTTTTGTAACCTACTTAAAATTTTCAAAAGGTTAGGTGCACACCTGTAATCCTAGCTTTTCAGGAAGCTGAAGCAGGAGAATAGCAAGTTTCCTGAAAGTCTGGGAAATTTAGTGGAACCCTGTCTCAAAATAAAAAATAAAAAGAGATGGGCAGAGTGCCTATGGATTCAACCCCAGAACTGAAAGAAAATCCATATGAAGAATTTTAATTTCAGAAATGTAAATAATTTCCTACAATGCTAATTAGCTTCCTTTAGTTTGGTCTTCTCTTGGTCTCATATGTATATAAGAGAGAGAGTTTGTGTCCATGTGTGTTTGTGCATGCATTTTCTAAAACATTTGGTAGTACTTGAACTACAAATGCAGTTATTTTAGATACCATTAAAATTCATACTATGAGATTGCAGGAAATTATTTTAAGTCACATTAAAGAATAGTGATACTTTTAATAAAAATTACACTGAATTAATAATCCAAAAATAACAAACTTTATAGGGTATATAATTTTATATGGCAAACACTATTATAGCTAAGACAGTTGATGACGACAAAATAAACTATTTGTAGAGGAGGAACAGTTTAACAGTTTATAAAGGAGTGATTTGTATTGGATAATAAGTTATATTTTAAAATATATATTCTGAATTCAAACAAAACTTGATTCATTGAAAATATTAATAGGAATCTAAAATGAGGTAGGGATCCATATTTGAGACTAATATTTTAAATCATCTTCTTTGTTACTATAAAATATTTTAATAATAATCTTCAATGTGCATTTGAGTCACAGCACTCCTCTGTAATATAAACCTCTGTCCTTCTGAAGACTATATCCACTATGTAGAGTTAACGCCCTCTCAATTTTTTCTAAATAGTTTCCCTTTGCTTTCCCCAAACTCATTGCCTTTTAATTTTCCTTAACTACTTCAAATATTTTTCTCACTGTCCCTACAAGGAAATGTTTGTGCTAATGAAGCTACCCCCTATCATCTTTAAAATGTATTCTGAAAATGTTGAATATTTCAAAGGTATTATAAAATTTTTAAATTATGGAACATTTATTTTTAAATAACAGTTTCTTTTAAAAAGTAAATACATTGTTTTGTAACATAACAATGACTACACAGGTGAAGCAGAATTGTAATTGATTGGTATACTCGTTTAATTTATTGTAATGAAATAGAGCACTCAATTTAGGGTAGGGAGTACTGGGAATTGAATCCAGGGGAAATCTACCTTTGAGCTACACTCTCAGCTCTTTTTTAATTTTTTATTTCAAAAAAGAGCCTCGCAAAGTTCCTGACGGTCTTGCTAAGTTGCTGAGACTGGCCTCAAAACTGCCATCCTCCTGTCTCAGCCTCCCAAGTACTGGGATTATAAGTTTACGCCTACAGACCCTACTTAGAGCATTCAGTTTGATCTTAGAATGTATGTTTGTGTGTGTGAGAGAGATAGGGAATAGACAGTTGCTTGGTGATTTATTATTTTACATTTGATGATCTAAAGATAAAAAAATTGTTTACTGGACTTTAATTGCCTTAATTAATTTTTCTGAGGAAGAAAAGAAACCATCTTTGCAAATAAAGAGTAAATGTTCATTTTTCTCAGCAGTCATACTTTACTTAGTTTATAATTCCAACTATCAACTAGTTCAAGTACTACCAAATGTTTTAGAAAATGCATGCACAACATGAGTCTCTACCATAACAACTTAGGATCTAAACATTGTTTTTGCTTCATAATTACTAGTCTATATATTTCATGAAAACTAGTCTATATAGAGTGTGTCATAGGATCAAATAAGGTTATGCACTGGTGTCAAAACTAGAATGCTTAGTAAACGGTATCTTCTGTTCTAGTTAGTTGTCTTTTCTCTTTCTTCAAAGACTTAGATTTGGTTAGGCACACAAGTCTAACCTCAGTTCTCTCTTTATTGAAAAAGGCATAGGGTTTATGGTTTCTTTTCAGTATAAGTGGCTAAAATTCTACAAACTAAGACCTGAAGGTTGAGTGAGATTTAGAGAGGAGAGGAGCAGGTGTGACCTGAAAGGATGCAAGTGTGTTTGAGTGGACCTGCTAATAGAAAATGTTTTTAGCTAACATTGGAGAGGAAATCAAAGGCTAAGTCATGGAGACCTTAGGAGGGTTTTTATATCTTGTACAAGTGTCACAGGAAACCATTGGGAGTGACATGATTCAATTTATGCTTAAAACTAATTTATGCTTAAAACACTGCAGTGTAGACAGTGAATAGGAAGGACACAAGAAGAAAGTGGGAGCACAGCGAGTCATTTTAATTTAGGTAGGATTTGATGGGCGAATGTCTGGCAATCAAGGAGGGGTCAAGGAAACAACTTTCAGCTATGTTTTGGAAGAGAAGAGTAATTAATTGGATTCACAGTGTGAAGATACAGATATGCCAAGGATAACTTACAGATTTCTGGCTTGAGAAAAAGATGGAAGGAGGTTCTCTTTAGAGAGATGAAGACCATCCAGGGAAATAGTATTTTGATGAAGAGTGGATGGAAATAAAGAGTTAAGCTTTGTCATGTTGCTTTTGAGTTAATTCTATATTAGACTGAAGTTCAGAATAAAACTTCTTAAACCCATTTGCCCATATTTAAATATTTGTGTGAAACACATCTCTCACTAGATTGTAATCTCTTTATAGGTAAAGGCTTTCTTTTAAAATTTATGATCCTCCACATTTTATGCAGTGTAGAGAATGGTTAAGATGAGTGATAAAAGTAAATTGGCCTGTATTGTATCTTACTAGGTATAAGGAGTGAGCTAATTACCTTTGGCTTAATCCTCATGAAAGACTATTAATTTTTACAAATGGTCAAACAAGAGCAATTATTAATTGGCTTGCCAAAGCTCACAAAGTAAATGAAAAACTAGGACTGTTTGACTTCGGAGCCCACGTTGATCACATTAAACCACTACCATCTATTGAGCCATGGCAAATATCATTTATTAAAAAAAAAAAACCAAAACATATATCTGGCCAACTATGGCATCAAACCCACTGCATGCTAAGATACTAGCATAGAGCAGTAAATAAGAAGCATGGGGACATATTTAACATATTTCTCCTTTTGGACTTATAATCCAAAAGGCAGAAAATGAGTCATTCTATGTAATAATGAAAAAACATTTATATAATGATATACCACAAATGGGGCCTTGGATCTCTTCAGATGGGACCAGTAGTCTAAGGAAAAGTTAATTTATCAGGGACCAAGAATAGGAATATGGCTGGGTCTGGTGGCATACGCTAGTAATCCCAGCATTTGGGAGGCTGAGACCGGAGGATCCAGGTTTGCAGCCAGCCTCAGCTACCTAGTGAGGCAATCCACAACTTAGTGAGACCCTGTTTCAAAATAAATAATAAAAAATAGAGCTTGGGGTGTAGCTCGGAGGTAGAATGCCCTTGAGTTCAATCCCCTGTACAGCAAAAAATAAAATAAAAATTAAAAAAAAGAATAGGAATATGGAAGTGTGCTCTATTCAGATAGGAAAAGCCCTATTGTGTAAAAGATCTGTATTGCAGGGCACCCATGGTCAGCAGATACCCATGTACAGTCTGACTGCAGATAGGTAGAAGCCACACCACTTTATAAGACCTGAATTTTCTTCTAAAAGCATTTGCCAACCATTTAATTATTTCAGTGAAGGGGAAAACATGACCTGCTTTATATTATATAAAAGTAACACTGATTTACTGATTTCTAAGAGAAGATGAACTTCTGGAGGCAAGAGTAGAATAAAGAATCCCAGTCATACAGTTCTTGAAATAGTTCAGGTGAGAAATTCTGATGCCTGCTAGAGGATTATGGAAAGCAAGCAGAGAAGAGGAGGGAAGTGAAATGCTTTAAGAAATGTTGCACAAATTGCACCAAGAGTATGTGTTGATGGCTGGGTTGTAGCAGGTGAGGGAAAATCAGAAGTAAAGGATGATCCTTGGGTTTTCAGAAAGTGTGAGTAGATGGCATAATCGTCTAGTAATATGGGAAGGAAAGTGGTTTGGTGGTAAAAAAAAGAAATAAATAAGTTAAATAAAAATATAAAATTAAGGGTTATGCTCAAGAAACATTTATTGAATTAAGAAACCTCAATATCAGTCACAAAGAAAATTTTGCTTATGTGGTTACATACCACATTTCCCTACATCACCATTTATTTTTTAATTCCCTGTAGCTGCTTTCACATCATAATAGCAGAATTGGGTAGTTGCAGAGGAGGACTAATGGCCTGTGAAGCTCAAAATATTTACTTTTTTTACCCTTTATAGAAAAAAATGTTCCAAGTCTTGCTCTCAGGCATGCTCCAAAACTAATTTTAGAGTACAATTTTTAAGTGTTTTTTAATATAATGTCTAATCTTTATTCTTTACAATCTTCACAAAGCCATTGACTTCTTAAAAATCCATCCTTATTAAAAGATGTCTTGCTGTTCCTGTGTCTCTGTCTCTCCCCTCTCTGTCTCCTTTCTCTCCCATTTTTCCCCTCTTTCTCTTACTTTCTTCCTCCCACCGTTTATTTTTGGTATTATCTCACCTTATTTATTTTTCTTTCTAAAAGTGGACTATTCCTAAATTGCATTTCTCAACTGTTTTCTATCATGTCAATACCTGCATAACTCCTCACCTCAATTTTTTTCAGGAGTCTACTTAACTTCCAGCTGACTATAGAAGCTTTCTCTATTTGGTATAGCTTCTCAACACTAAGCCATCATTCTCTATCATGCTTTTATCATTACTGACATTCCATCTAATTTTGTCTACTCATATCTTGTCTGTATTTCCCCAAATCCTATGCCAGTGGCTTTAACTGTTTTGTTCACAGGTACATCTCTAGTGCTCAGAACTGTGCCTGGAATGTAATAGATGGTAATTAGTATTTGTTGAATGAATGAATTTGTATACTATATTTTTTCTTGAGAAAAATTAACCTATGTCTGCATTACCAGCTTTTACTTTTGATAAGAAGATATGCAGTTTATATTTCCATGTTCTGAATGTGATTTTTCTCCAGATTAAGATCTCTTAGCTTAAAATATCATTTTTAGCCTCTTACCTAAACTCTCTATCCTATAAATACCCGGTACCTATTTTTCTAGAACTTCTTAATCTTGTCCCATGCCATTCCTCTTACTCAGAATGTCCCTCCTTTTCCCTCCACTATTTTGATACTTCTGGAACATTACTGGGTTTGTGTGTGTGTGTGTGTGTGTGTGTGTGTGTTTATTGGGGATTGAACCTAGGAGCATTCTGCCTCTGAGCTAAACTCCTAGCCCTATTTTATTTTTTATTTTGAAACAAGGTCTCACTAAGTTGTGGAGGGCCTTGCTAAGTTGTGAGGCTGGCTGCAAACCTGTGATCCTTGTGTTTCAAATTCCCAAATACTGGGATTACAGGTGTATACCACCACGCCCAGTTAACATTACTGACTTTTACTGAATTCTGGGTGCACAGGAGAAGTTCCCTCTTCCTAACTCATATTCATCTGCTAAACCACAGTTCCAACAGTACTGCTGCTGTGAGGCCTTCCTTGGTCCATTACGTATGTTCTACCTCAGCAGGCATTTCCTTCATGGTGGCACCTATTAAAATCTTGAATTCCTTGAACATTTTTTCCCCTTACTGGTTATATATATATATATATATTTTGGGGGGGGCAGGGGGTGGTACTGAGGATTGAACCCAGGGGCATTCAACCTCTAAGCTACACCCCCAGCACTATTTTTTATTCTTTATTTTGAAACAGGGCCTCACCAACTAGCTGGGGCTGGCTGCAAACCTGCAATCCTCCTGTCTCAGCCTCTTAAGTACTGGGATTACAAGCATGAACCACCACATCCAGCTATGTGTATTCTTTAAGGGTAAAAACTTTGTTTCTCTTGTTCACTTTGGAAATTCTTAGTGATTGGATAGTTCCTGGAAGACTCTAGGCCTCCATAGAGGTTTGGTGGGTGGCATTTATAAATGAACTCCTAAATCTATAAGGATCCCTTTCCTCTTGTCAATATGTGGCTCCTGCTCTTTGGGGAATTGCTGACTTACTATCTTGAGAAGCCCCAAATTGTGGATTGTTGTCTTCAGTTGTTGTTTCCTGCC
The DNA here is from genome assembly GCA_004027655.1 of Graphiurus murinus. Taxonomy (NCBI): domain Eukaryota; kingdom Metazoa; phylum Chordata; class Mammalia; order Rodentia; family Gliridae; genus Graphiurus; species Graphiurus murinus. Next base: position 26,407 of record PVLC010012255.1, read on the forward strand.
TGTATTGGTGTTGGTGTCTAACTGCTCATAGGTTCCTGTCTTATTTCCCTAATAAGGTTTAAACAGCCTTTAATATCAAAACAAAGCCAGGTGTGGTGGTGCACTCTTGTAATCCCAGCATTTGGGAGGCTGAGACTGGAGGATCCAGGTTTGCAGCCAGCCTCAGCTACCTAGTGAGGCACTCCGCAACTTACTGAGACCCTGTTTCAAAATGAAGAATAAAAAGTAGGGTTGGGGGTATAGCTCAGAGGTAGAATGCCCCTGAGTTCAATCCCCAGTACCGCAAAAAAAAAAAAAAAAAAAAAAATCTAAACAATAACACACACACACACACACACACACACACACACACACACACACAGGAAAAGGGAGAGAAGTAATGCTGCATCTACCAAAGAGCTCTTAATGTTTTTTACTTGAACAATTATCATTTAATGTACTTTCCTCCACAGGAATTTTATTCTTAATCTCACTGACTGAGGAATAAAAGGGAACTTATTTTCTAAAACTGAAGTATTTTCTGTATTGACTTGCTTTTCAGATAGACATGCAAAAATGACTGCGTCTCATATTTCATTTTGTGTTAATATTAGGATTAAAATTGTGAACTATGTGTGTAGTAAACATGAACATGTGTAACTATTTGTACAAAGCCATAAGACATACCCTTTTGAAAACTGAAATACAATTGGTATAATCAGTTTAAATTTCCCCACTATATTTTGTGTAATCTGGAAAGGATTAGGTAGTCAAAAATAATATGCAGTGAAAAAAGAAATGAAGACAGTAAGATAGGTTTATATTTTTATTTCTCTTTTTTAAAAAAAAAAGGTCATATTCAAAAATAGTCTCTCCAAAATATGTCTAGAAAAGAGATAGGCAACCATTTTTATAAATGCCCAGGTGGCAAATATCCTAGAATTCATGAACCACATAGAATCCCTGTAACTTACGTAGTTACTTGAGTTACAATCTACTATTTTAACCTGCAAGCAGCCTTGGACAATATGCAAATTAATCAGTGTGGCTGTGTTCTTATAAAACTATTTTTAGCCACAGAAATTTCAATTCCATATAATTTTTGTATGACAAAAATAATATATCTTTTTAATTTTCCAAAACTGTTTAAAAAGAGAAAACGATTTTTAGTTAAGAAGCCATACAAAAATAGCTAATGGGACAAGTGTAGCCTCTGGGTTATAGTTTGCCAGTCCGTGGTCAAGATAGTTCAGCTTTTGTAGGAGCTGTGTCATTGCATGTAACCTGGGCATCCACATTATTAAATGCTGGGAAGTGAGAGTAGCCTTAGAGGAAATTGAAAGAATCCTCCAGGAGAGCACCAAAGCCTGTGGAAGGACTTTGAGCAGATATCAGAAGTGTGTTCTGCTGTCCAGAGATGCCCAAGCTTTGAAACAGCAGGTGGATTAAAAAATCAGAATATGGCACTAACTCACAAATAATTTACAAGTTTTTCTATTTGATGCTGGAAAGGAAAATGCAAAATAGTTAATTACTTAAGTTTCAAGACATGTAATATGACATTAACAACTAACAAGCAAAACAGGACCTTTCAGTTGCCATATAGTTACTTCTTAACTACCCATCTAGCCTGTCTACTTTTGAGTATCAGAGAATACTGCTTTTTCTCTAAAACAAAAATTGTAAACTTGTAATGTGAAGGACATTTCTCATCCAAATGTCTGAGTATGACACTCCTGGGACTTGGGGATCTTAAACTATGCAATGACGATGGTGGGGAGTACTCAGTACCACGGGCGTGGCAGATGTCCTGCCAGCTGCTGTGTTTCCAGGGAAGTGATGGCTACATGTCACCCTCCAGCAGTCCTATTCCTTCTCTCAACGTTCCAATCTCGGACTTTTGGGAAAGAAGACAGAGTAGATGAGGGAGGCAGAGTGGAGAGAATGGCGATAACAAAAATCTATCTGTAAAACTATCTGAATGTTTCCTCTAGATCACTGTTGCAAATCCTAAAACATGATTTTTCATGCATATGTTATAACCTAAAGATTGGTGCTAGGCAGATTAAAGTGCATATATATCACCACCCCATTTGATAACTGCTATTATTTAGTGGTATCTGGTTTTGCTCTCCTGACAGGCATATATTTTATTCCACAAATTGAATTATTATGTCTGTCTTTTGTACTCTGAAAAATATTACAATGAGGTAAAGTAAATTTGCTGTTAATTTGCTAGATAAAAACCAAATTGTGGCACAAAGTGCAAAACATAGACTTCTCAATAGACAAGCTGGGATTTGAATCATAATGTTATCACTTATGACCTTGGAAAAATAACTTAAAGTCTGAGTCCTCTTTTGTGAAATAAGGGTCTTGATAGCAACAATGAGGATATGGATAATAATGATACCTCACAGGGGTGTTTTGAATATTAAATTAGATATCATGGGCTAGACATATGGCCAAGTGCTATGTTCAGATCAATGCCTACCCCAGAGGAGGAATTTGATAAACACTGGGTGAATGAATTAAGAAAAGAATGAAAAGTGTCAGGCTCCTGGCAAGTATTCTATAAATGTCAGCTATCATTTCCTTCCTTTACAAATGCCTTCACTATTTTAATACTCATTCAGCATTGCTATTTAAATACAAAAATCATGCCTTTTTAAGCTGCTAAATGCCAAGGGGTCATACTACATGTAATCGGAGCTCAGTTCCTATCTCCTTATTATGAATACGCTATCAAAACTAATAGGTACTATTATTTTGAGCCAATACCTCATTCTCCCTGTCCCTATATTTTTCTTACAAGATTTTAAAACTGTGCATATGATCAGGTAATAATCTTGGGTGTTGTTTTCTACAGCAGTACCATTTTGATAACTGGGCAATTTTGTAATATTGACAAATCAAGACCCAGTTTGTCAACATGACAAAATCATGAATCAATATGAAAAATGATGCAAAATCAAATAATCAAATATATTGGAAACATCAATATAAGAAAACAATGAGAAGGGCAATTTTTTTTTTTTTTTTTTTTTTTTTTTTCAGTTCTGGGGATTGAACTCAGGGGCATTCTACCTCCGAGCTATACCACCAGCCTTATTTTTTAATTCTTTATTTTGAAACAGGGTCTCACTAAGTTGCAGAGGGCCTCACTAGATAGCTGAGGCTGGCTGCGAACCCGGATCCTCCCCTCTCAGTCTCCCAAATGCTGGGATTATAAGCGTGCGCCACCACGCCCGGCTAAGAAGGGCAATTTTTTAAGACAACTTTTAAACAACTCCTACATTCTCTTATCTATTTGTTTATGGTTATGCAGGACTCTTGCCTGGGTGTTTCTTCTGATCATTTACATTAAGTGCAACAGAATCCAAGTCCTTGCTGCATTAAACGCTTAGGAAGATGCTTGCAAGTAATGTTTGCAAAGGCTCTTGGCTACGATGAAAATACTGAATTTGTCATTCATGATGCAGTGATTCTCTTACTCTATTAAATCAATATATTTTTAACCTGAC